>ML832582.1:0-21132 GCA_009831015.1 Picea engelmannii
TGATGATGGTCATATTGTTGTAGAAACAATTGAGATTTGTTTGTGTTGCACTCATGAAAACATTAAGGATAATGTGATGAAGTGCATAAAAATGTGCTAGGACATGTCTGAAAATGTTTTATTGTCTTAACGTTATGCATGAAATTTTTGAAAGAGCAGTTGTATGCCCTAGATACCCAAGTAGAGTATGATTCAAGAAGAAAACCCTGATCGAATCAGGATACTCAAGAAATGGACAGAGGAGATGAATGCAAGCCGCTCGTCGAAGGGAAGACTGATCACAGTCATCAAATCGACTTCACAATCCACTGGAGTTAACAGATCAAACACCAGTCGTTCGATTAGATCGATGGTTGGGGATCATTGCCGAGAGAGAAGGTGAAATTAACGGACGTGATAGTTCACAGACCACAATCAACCATCATCGTTGATCTTGTCAGGGTGGAGAATCAATGACCACAATTAAAAGAGTCGAGCGAACACTTTCCATATTGAGCCTTGCAATCACTGAGAACTGTCGATACATGAACAAAGATCGATGGTTGGGAATCATTACGGAGAGCGAAGGAAAAATTTATGGGTGTGCTAGTTCATGGCCAGCAATCAACCAACGTCATTGATCTCGTTAGGGTGGAGAACCAATGACCGTGATTAAAAGAGTCAGACGACCACTTTTCAGATTGCGAAGATTGAACTCTCTGATAAAGAGCGAGCATATTGGGGCTCTGCAATCGTTGTGAACCATCGATTTGTGAACGATCGATGGGCATACCCACAAGGAACCCACGCGTTAATGTCACGTAAAACTCGTACTGTGATTGGGTTATGTTGTTTATTTTAGCACATCGAAGCTCTGTATCGACCTAAATTCTCGGTCAAACACTTATGTGTTGGAATTATTATTATCTGGAGATCATGTGGTTAAAATCGATCGAAGTCTAAGATCAACGACCCGCGATCATTGTGGAGATTGCAAGTGCACACAAGTTAACGTTGAGACATGTACCCATAATTTTCATTCAATGTAGCATTGTTTGAGTTTTGGATCCAATCATATATCGGATGACCCGTATTCATTACGGAGATCGGAAAGAGAATTAAAAAGCGAGCTAGTTGAGGTTCTGCAATCCCTTTCATTCATTGGATCTAGGGGAAAATGGATCTACATCGTCGATTTGTAGACAAGGGGTTTAGCCAAGATCATAGCGCCTGGACACGGGATTTGAAAGGATAGTGGCTGAAAATAATAGAACCGAGGTCACAACTCTCGGTCGCATGGAGAGAAAATGGAGTTCCTCCAGGCCAGTCAAGGAAAATAGAGTTTAGCACTTTGTGTTAGACTGTGGTCGCGAGGACTGGTTCTATGGGAATAAATGTTCTCATAGCTAGCACATTGCATGGAATTTCTCAAGGAAATGCATGTTTTCATGAAAGGAAGACCTTCTGAAAACTTTACGTACATTATATGGATGTCAAAGGAATGCTAAAAGGAATTCATGTGAAACCTGGAGTTTCATGAATGACGATTTTAGGGTTGTGATCGATTCAGAGCAGAAAATATGGTTCTGCTAAAATAATAAATATGGACAAAGAATCCATATGGTAATAAGTTGGTTGAATTCAAACACACTTGGTAGGAGTGCCTAACCTGAAAAGTGATAACCTAAAATCAATGCAAGGGTGCATTGGGTATGAATGTGGCCACGAATGTTGGCACATTCATTAAAGTCAATTGATATTTGAATTTCATTTTGAAAAGTTGATATATTCAATTGATGCATATGTGAGGAATGAAATTTCCTTTTTCTTTGTATCATCAAATAGATAAAAGTGATTTGATTGTTAACATGCACAATTTAAGAATTGTTTGTGATGAAGTTATAAAGGTGCAGTGAAAATATATGTGCATGGGAAACTAACAATTTGTTTGGATGATTGAATTTGAAAGTGCAGGAAGCAAAGGGGTCTTGGATATGGAATTGTTGTAAGCCGAAGACGAAAATTTCTTGTTGAGCCAAACTACTATGGGGAGGAATGTCCCATAATTGGTGGATCGGTTTCCGTGCAAAATAGATCTCAAAACAAAATGTGGAATTTGGAAATATGTGGGTGACAAATTTACAAGAAAGTTATGAATTTATAATTTATGATGATGTCTCATGAATTTTTGTATACCTGTGATACAGGTGAGAAGAAAATATCTATCTAGAAAGGATAGATGAAGGTTGTCAAGCCAAAAAACATGAAAAATGGCTACTGCTGAGACATGTGAACCCCATGGTAAGCCATGATTGTCTGGAATATGTTGTGTCGATGTAATACCAGCCAAAGGGATGCCTTGGGAGAGAAATTCTAAGGGATGCCTCAACTGTAAGGCTCAGTAAAGTCTCTGGGATTCTTCTTGTGTGAGAAAACCTTGGCAAGGTAAGATGGATCGCCCAAAGAATTGTATAACAGAGAAGGGGATGTATGAGCTTGGGCCTGGAGGGTGAGTGACCACAAGGAATAGGAGACTCTGATAGTTCTTGTAAACTATTGATTGGGATCATGCACACAATGCGTATGTCAAGGAAAAACAGTGATCCTAGATAACAAGACAACCATGTGGATACAAATCCAAAAACTGCGCAGATAAGTATTGTGCTAGATTATGAAATTTTTCTAGAACTTTTATGCAACAGTAAAACGTTTTCACATGAGATTATGATTAATGTGATTGTTGTCCAAGAATTATTGAAGGCATGTATGAATATTAAGAGTTTGAAAAAGGACCTGACCGAGAAAGAAGTTCAAGACTTCTGAAGTGGTTGAATGAGAAATGCATGACAGGTGTTACTAAGAAAGAACACCAAGGATAGTGTTCCTTTTAAGGGGGAGGGTATTGTAACACCCCTGTTTCCCTAAACTTGTAATTAATCATTAATTAGGATTACCATGTTGTGGCATGGGAACATTGTAAATGTTTCATTTTTTAATTTCCAATAACTGACTGTGGGGTGACACCTTGAAAGTACTAGCCATGATATCACTAGAGGAAAGAATGTGAACACGATAAGAGAACAGTTCATAAGAAAAGGACCAGTGGTTGAACCCTCAACCACCCCCATGAATGGAATCATGGTCTAGATGCAGAAGGCCAACCTGAAGTACCACAAGATCCAGCAGACCCAGACTGACCCGAGTTTCCTTCTGACAGGAGGAAATAGGATAAGAGGGATGTGCGTGCAAGGCACGCAAGAGGATATGAAGAAAAGAGTGGAAAATCTGAGGAAGAGGAGATCAATAGAGAACGAGTCGAAGGCCACGAGCTTGATGTGGAGAAAGCATCTGATAAACCTTGTCGAGGTCGTGACAGAGAGGGAGACCTCTGAGAGTATGCAGATAACAAGAACTAAGTAGAATGTCATGATTTTGATGTTGAGGAAGTATCTAATAAACCTTGCAGAAGATGCGAAAGAGAAAGGATCGATGAGAATTAGCATAAATTCCCTAGTGATATCATGGCTTGGCACGGGGGTGGGCAGAGTGATAAGAATGAATGCCTCTAAGCCTATGGTTGAGTGGTAGGATGAACACCCACAGTCAGTTAGTTGGATACCACCTGTAATAGATAAGTAATCTCATATCTTGTGTATTTAAGTGGTAGTTGTGAATTAAAGTTGGATATCCTATGAATGTTGCAGGGATGGACATGTTTTCTTAATGGTTATATTGTATCCCTTTAATTCTGCATAATTTTGTATTTAAGAAAATAAGAAAATTCTTTGGCCTGTACACGTAAATTCCTAAGCCTTGTGGTGGCTCAAGTTAAAATAAATGAACTATGAATTGTTGACTTTGGGCATAGCCTCACGTGTGCATGCCGACACTCCCAGTCATTTTGAAGGAAGGGGTCGATCAATATCAGGAGAGGTAGTGCATGTGTGCATAGAGCCTCTGTGAGGTGGGCAGAGAATGAGAAACCCCCCTTAATTTATAGAGTTGATAGATGAGTGCAAGAGGTGCACAAAGGATTTCTCTAAGAATTAAATTCATGAGAATTAGCGCAAAATACTTAAATATTTAAGGAGCTGACAGAAATCAGGTATAATAGTGAGTTTGAAGGCCCTAAAGGAGAGATCATTTTGTTTGAAAGACAAATGGGTGATATTAGTTCGAGAGGAGATGAAGTTCCTCATGATAGTCGAATCTGGAGAAGGAACACGAGCATTAACCCTTCGATCCCTTTGAACTTCACAGGTCTGACGAATTGAGCATATTCGTTGCACAGGAGGTGAATCCCCCGAAGTCCCAAAGTAAATATGGGTCGTATATCTGTAGATGCTTAGGAACCATCCCAACTATCGGATCTATGATATAGTCAGCCTGGTGTTGACCACTTTGGGAAAACAGAGGTTTGGTAACACCAAAACCCCTGAAGTCCCGAAGTCCCATAGTTAATGTGGACCATGGATCTAAGGATCCTTCGGGATCCCTCATGACCATTCAATCATAGGGACGTGTGTATTACTTCAAGATCACATGGGTGACATGTGTTGACAGATCGTTAACTTTGGGTGAAAGCACTCCGGGAGAAAGCAAGTGTGGAGAGGTTGAAACTCCCGAAACCTGAATAGTCGAAGTGATTCATAGTCGTCGATATGTGAGAGACATGCATTAACAGATCACATACTTCAGAAGCGAGGAGAAATCAACGCGGAGTAGAGGGTCACCCGAAGTGGATTCCCATCGTAAAACGAGAAGGACATGTGGCACACGATCCTTGACTCTGAAAGAAAGTACTTCGGGAGAACATATTGTTGGAACATTCAGAACTCCCGAACACCGAAGTCCTGAAGTAAACCATAACCATTGATTGGAAAAGACGTGTGGTGCACGATCCTTAACTCCAAAAGAAAACATTTCAAGAAAAAAGGTCATAGAAGTGTCCAAAGCTCTCGAATGTCGAAGTCCTGAAATGAACATGAGTCGTTGTTTTAAAACGGATGTGTGGCACTTGATCTAGAACTCCGGGTACGAAGTAATTTGAGAGAAAAGGTTGTGTGAGTTTCCAGGAATCCTGAACTCCAAATTCCTGAATTGAATCAGGGCCATCAAAATCCTCGAGGACACGCAACATCGGATTGTGAACTTCGAATATTTTCCACTCTAGAGGATTCGCACAGTGGTTGTCTTGGCACCTATTGTTTTGGCATCTGGTCATATCCCATGGTCATATGCAAGTAGAGAGGGATGGAAGAACCTGAAGAACTTGGGAGAGGATTTCTGCCAGCTCTAAGCTCAGTTCATAGCTTGGAGACTGTGGCTAGAAAGATCTGGAAGAGCATAATGGAATAGAGACCCCGAATGAGGGTATTGATTCTCTTAGGAAGAATGGAATTTTTACGCCCCACCATGGGTGTGTTACAAAAACATGCTAACTCTAAACAGTGTTCTTAGTTAGTGGGTTCTAAATTTTATAACCTTTTATACCATATTTATAATCAATAAAGATACACTTTCATCTTTATTATCCATCTTACTCCTATTTTCCTTTGGAACATGTACAAAAGCATCACAACCAAAAACTCTAAGATGTTCAAGAGAGGGATTTTTCCCATTCCATGCCTCATGCAAAGTTTTTTCCACCAAAATTGATGAGGGTTATCTATTTACCAAGTAACATGAAGTACCCACTTCCTCTACCCATAATTCTTCTCCAAACTGACACCACTAAGCATGCTCCTTGATTTTTCCATCAGTTTCTTATTCATCCTTTCTGCAACCCAATTCCATTGAGGTGTGTATGGAGTATTCTTATGCCTTGATATACTACACTTTTTACATAATTCCTCAAATTCATTCCTACAAAACTCTCCACCATTATCTATTGTCAATGGTTTTATTTTCTTCTCTGTTTGATTTTCCACAGGAGCCTTAAACTCTTTCAATTTAATAAATACCTTAGATTTCTTTCGAAGGAAATAAATCCATGTATTCCTTGAGAAATTATCAATGAAGGAAGAATAGTACACAAATTTACCTAAAGATGGAACAATAATAAATCCAAACACATCACTATGTACTAACTCTAAGATTCCCTTTACTATTGTATCCCTAGATGAGAGTTATACCCTATCCTTTTTACCATATATACAATGTTCAAAAAAATCAAAATCCATTGTGCAATCAAACATACCTTCAACCATACATTTATCGTGTAGTTCTCAAAGTCCCTTCTCTCCAATATGTCCCATTCTTTGATGCCACAACATTGTCTTTTCTCTAGAGGCAGTAGGGGTTATATCTTCTTCATGTCCACCCTTAAGAACAATAGAACTATTACACACATTACTAATAGTTCTTCCCAATAGCTTGTACATAATTCCATTATGAACTCTCCTCATCAACACCATTGATCCTTGAGCCATTTTGTAGGTTTCCTTTTAAAACATAGTATGTACACATGCATCACTCACATTACTTACAGATATCAATTTTCTAGCCAACTCTATAATGTGAAAAACCCCAAGGAATGTTCTAATCCTTCCATCCTTGACTAGTAGCGACTTGAATTTTCCTCATCTTGTGATTCTAGTTGTTTAGTCATCCCTTAGTAATTAGTTGTTGAGTCATCCATTAGGAAAATTTCACATCCATTATACTTTTTGTATTCACAAAACCACTCCTTGTGTGGATTCGTATGAAAAGAAGCACCCAAATCGATCAACCATACATCATGATATGCATGTGTTCCTAAGAAGCCAAGTACACATCCCCTCCTTCCTTTGAGGAGGTCTTTCCTTCTGTTGAAGGAACATCATCATATCCCTTCCCTCTCTCAACATTTTTAGATCTACAATCCTTCTTGTAATGCCTAATTTTACCACATTTCCTAAGGATTTTCCTAGATATTTATCTCTACCTCTAGATTTAGATCTCCCACTCAAATGATTATTTTTATTTCTATCCAGGGAACATCCTCTTATAGATAAGACATCGATTCTTTGAATATCCATATTTTTTGTCCTAATTTCTTTTGATAAAAAGGATGAAACCACATCATCAAACTTAAATGTGGTTGCATTACTCTCAATAGCTACAACTAGATTATCCCATGAATACGACAAAGAACACAGTAAATTAATGCACTTATCTTCATTGTAAATTTTATTTCTGATAGACATAAAGTGACTTACCATAGTATTGAAGGAATTTATATGATTTTTCACTGAGTCTCCATCATTCATCCTTAGGAGTTACAATGTCTTCCATAGGAAAAAAAAATTTACCAGAGACTTGGACTTATACAAAGGCCCTAACTTATCCCATAATTCCTTGGATGTAGATTCTCCTAAGACATTCATTCACATTGAATATGAAAGACACAACCATATTATTCTCTTTACCTTCCTATCCAAATTCATTTAGTCTTATGTCAATGTACTAGTAGGTGCAACACTATGATTGACAATGGCCCACTATTCTTTGTCTACCAAAAGATCCTCCATCTTCAACTTCCAAAGCTCAAATATTTTCCGATTAAATTTCTCGATGTCTATTTTAGAACTACTCACCCTTTCTTTCACCACAAGAATCACCACTGCAGAGCTCCCACTAAAGCCAGGTTTACCACAACCCAAGATAATCAAACCCTTAGCAACAAAGGCGTCCCCCTGAAGCCAATAATTTCTTTGATACCAAATGTAGGTTTTAAACCTTTACAGTATATAAATGCACACACAAAATCTTTATAAAACAGAAATAAAATAATAGAATTCACACATAATACTCATAAATTTACCCAGGAAACCCTTAATTGGGAAAACTAACAAAATGTTTAGAGTTACACCTCTAACTCTCATTGTATTAACTTCACCATTTACAATACAATATGTATGATTATGCAACATCCAAAACCCTAACCCATAAACCTAGATTAGATTCATTAACTGCAATTATAATACAATGGGCCGAGAAGCCATTGGCCAAAAATGGACCAAAAACCACCCAAAAAAAATTATCATCACAATGTACAGTGGGTGGTGCTAACTATGTAAAGAAATAACATATATCCAACAACTATGGCTATGATTCCTAGGATGGAAGTAGTGATCATTCTTTATATATGTAACTAGGCTTTGATTATGGAACAAAATAAATAATGAATTGCAAGGATGTTGTTCATTCTTTATATATGTAATTACGTCGTTGGGGATATGGGGGGGGGCATGATAGAGCCACATTGTAGATATATTTTTTGGTATAAATGGATTTGAACTTGAGTTCCAGATGTTGAAAGAGGAATCTAGAAGTACCTTCATATTGCAAAAGGATATTTGGAATCTCTCTTTTATATGATGCATAGAAATTACTCAATCACCATAAGAACATAAGTTCAAATCAGATCTACAAGTAAATGAATTTTGGACATCAAAGTACACTTCATGTATAAAAAAATGAATTTACAACTACATATCAGTAGCTCATCACAAGATAGTACAACATGTCATATATGTTTGTCTCAAATTATGACACTCAAAATGGATCCAAATCCTAGCTAGGGCATGCACCATTAACAACAAATCCTAACTAGAAAGCATGGAATAACAAGGCATTATACCAAGCTACTCCTAGCCACTCCAAATGCTTAACAACAAGGTAGCATCAACACCAACAATTCCACCCTCGATATTCTTACTTCACTCTAGTTCTCTTATCTTCATATAGGGTTTATATCACAAAAACCCTAGGATTCCTTGCATCACACAAGTATAAGCCTTCCAAAACACCCTAGCACTAGTCTTCAAATATCATTATCCATCCTAGGGTTTGAATCCCACAAACCCTAGGTCTCTGTCTTTTACTTCAACATAAGTGACAAGACCTCTAGACAACATCATCAATGGAATATCAACAAGTATTATTCCAAGCTAAACATCACACATTTAATGGTGGAAAGAATAATTGCATGTTGCTTCTTACTCAATCAAGATATTTTAGTTGCATCTAACTATGCATGTATTATTAATAGAAAAGTCACTTTTTTCCATACAAAATGTCAAAATCCAATGTGCCCTTTGAATACCTTAAAATTATATTTATCATTGACCAATGTTTAGTCTTAGGCATTGTTATAAATATGGAAATATAATTGATGACAAAAAGTATATCCTAGTGGTTATAAGATATGAATCCTCACTTTGAGTCAGACGTGGATTAAAGTTTCAAACCAAACTCTACAAGGGTAGATGTTTTTTTATAATAAATTATTCTTATCTTCTCCAATATTATTTTGGCATACTCAGTTTGAGAAGAAAGCATGCAACCATTAGTCTTCCCAACCTCTATATCTAAGCAATAATGTAGGATACCTAAATAATTCATGTTAAAAAAAAACATTGAAGTCATATATCTGCTTTCCTTGAGACACAACCACAATGGTTGGCTTCAATGTATTGACACACCATTTTGTGATGAACTTCAAGCATTTTCAAATGCCTCATAAGCTTCAAAAATGGTTGGAGTGGTCCATGAACCATCAGGTTAAAACAATGTTTGTAATGAAACCAATGGGTATGAATTCTTACTATTTCAGCAATTTCTAGTGGAGTGCATGGTGTTTGTGTTTGTTTTTTTGCGATAAGTGTTTTGAAGAGAGGATAAATATATGAAATAATTACTCCATTAATGGTAAAGTATCTAAAACAATAACATTGATCTTATTTTATTTGGCCCATAGGTAGTTGGATGACCTAACTACCTTTTATTAATGAGACTTATCTAACTTAATTTTTAATAGAATGTTTTGTATAAAGTCACTTATATAATGTGAATTAATCACATTTTCATTACAATGAATTGTATTGGAGCATTATAATCCAAAAAATTCTATTGTAAGTGGAATGCAGATTGCATCCATTGTTGTAGTAAGAGCATCAATGGCCATTAATCATTCCACTTATGGACCTTGGAACTCCAAGTAGGCGTGAATGACATGCATCAAACATATAGGTGCATCTATTGTTCTAGGATCATAATTTGTTCAAACCAGTCACAACATGTTGGACTAGGTAGCATCAATAAAAATTGAGAGTGGGATAGATCCCATCCAAAACAGGTATCCATAGTAAGTAGAGTCATATGTTGTTTGGGCTAGTGAATCAAGGGGGAAATTGGCCCAACTGATATGTTCAATACAAGTCATGGAGAGGTATAGGAATGGAAAGGAAATGGGTGGAATGTAGTAAATATAATCATGACCATAGAGGTAGAGGATCAAGGAAGACACAATGTTGTGTGTGTTCTCTCTCATCAGGGATGTCAAAATAAAATAGTCATGTTATAATTATTCTAGCTTGAATTCTTCTCTTTCATGGAAGTTTCTCGAAAATTCACCATTGTATGTAATTAATTAGAGATTTAGGGAGATTTAGAGTACATATGGAAGGCCAAGGACATGGAAGATTGTACAAGGAATGATTCATATGTAAGGGGTTGTGATGTCCCAATTATTGTGTTATAAATTGTGGATGATGGCACGATAAAAAAATTCATCAATGTTGAACAAGGAAACACCAAGGAGAAATGAACACAATGAAGAATGGAATGATCTAAGTGCTAATAGATGGACCTTTTTCTAGTGTGTTGGCCTTGAAAGTCTGGTATTCTCTAAACAAGTTTTCATCTTGACAAGTTAGTTCTAGAGTAAATTTAGCATTGTTAATGAGGCAAAAAGTACCTTTTGGGAAAGGAGAAGTAGATGGGTATGTATGCTTGCCATCATGAATTGAAAATTAACCCGAACAATGAAAGAAAGATTAATGAGAGTGTTAAGAGCATAGTGTGAAGGGAAGTGAACATTGATTTCAACTTGAAAGTAGGTGAGATGCCTTCATGTCATTAATGCTACAATATTTCCATTTATAGTTGGTTAATATTCTCCCAAATCCACTACATTAAGTTTCTACCTTTCTAAAGGTGTGCGAAGGTGTGCGAGCATGACACATGTTAAGGCCCTCAATTGACCCCGGGTTCCAGAAACAGGTTTCCCCCTAAAATTATTTCAAATTCCTCATCGATCACATCTTATTACCTTTGTGGTTTATTCCTTTGCTACAATCGATGCTTTCAAATGATTTCAGGTTATTTGATTGGGTTACCTATCTCCACTACTTTAAGTATGCTCGAATGATAATGGTTTTATATAGTTTATGGGTGTCGAGTGATGATTTGGATTGTTGACTTCTAGGGTTATGATCTTGATTTAAATTTCTTTAATTTCATGCATCGAGTACAATTGTGAATTGATTTAATTCCTTGTTTGATGAATCATTCTCCTGTAGGCCTTATTTGCTTGGTGAAACCTTAAATAATGTTCTTGATATTTCTTGTTTCTCATGATTCACTAGTCGCATCTTATATATTGATTAGTCTAATGAGATTGAGGTTGAGGTGATATCATGTTCAATAGGTACTTAAAACATCACCACTAAAGAAGCTGAGGAAAGGCACAAGAGTAAAATTCTTTGAACTATGTAATATGTGGATGACCTTTGAATCAAGTCACTTGGTAGAGAGAAATTGACATAGGGTGAAGGACACCATAGAATTGAATAGTTTGTTGTTGTTCATAGAGATGCACAAGTACTATAATAATTTAGTATGCAAGGTGAAACCATCATGAATTCAAGTACTTCCTTTGACTGCCATGTGGATGGCATTATTGGGATTTCTCACCTACTCATAAATATGATGGTAAATACGTGATAAAACATAATAGAAATTTAAGAGATAGTGTTACCAACATTAGACCACATGGTTGTTTGTGGGATTGTGCATTGGAATTGAGTGAATGAGCTCTCAATATCATATGTTGTCTAACCCCAATTGATGTGGTTACAAGCATAAGCATAGTAGAGAGGGTAAGTGAGAGGGTTACTTTGAGGATATTTTGATAATGGTGATTGATACATTGTTACATATTCAATCATATATTTTTTTTTCATTGGTGTATTACAAATGATCACTCTTCCAAGTTGTGAAGTATTTCAGTCAAAATTTTCATGACATTTTCAATGCATCAATTATTGTTCAGAGAGATATTGAGCGCAACTTGGCTTATACATTTCCAATGAATTTGAGTATGGTTGAATTTGGGTGTGGTTACTAATGTGTATCAACTAATATATGGAAAATATTGCATTCTAGTGTCGAATCATTAAAACCACTAAAGAAACACTTCGTACAAGGGCCATACTTTAGTATGTGAGGCCCATTTACACGTAATTTCACGAGGCAAACAAATGAAGTATTAGAACTTTGAAAGAGGATAGATTAAGGTTTTGAGGGTCAATGATCACATTGGAACTAAAATAAATAAATTATAAGCCCTAGAAGTATGAAAACACTTTTGAAAACAATTTCTCATGAATGAGTTATTTTCTACTACATGCTTCAAAAAAGGCACCAAAGGAATGGAGGAATATGTCATCTAAACCAATGTTAGAAATATCTTTATTTCCTCTACATTGTGATTCAAATGAGAAATAGTATGAAGGTAATTTGTGGGAGTTATGCATTTATGAAGCTAAAAATCAAGGGGGCAATTTTGAATCATAGGGAATGGTTTTTATTAATGGGGTTAACGTCAAATTTATTGGTTATCAACTTTATCTTGATATTGTTGATGATGTCCAACACCTTGTGGACATTGGAATTCTTCCTCCAAGTAATGATGAAGTTGATGAGGCTCTGATAAAATCTAGATCATCTCAAAACTAAGAACAAAGATGCCACGGTCAATTTTGACATGGTAAAAGAGGAAAGGAGGTAGCCAACAAGTGGATCACTCACCTTGCATGCCAAGAAAAATTTCTACCCCACTCAATTTGTTTTTTTTTCACCATTGGCACTTGATTTTGATTGTATTATTAGATGAGGAATCACTCACCTCCAAGGCAAGCTACCATTCTAGCTTGGCCAATCACCCAATAGATAAGACAAATCACATGCCTGGAGTGCAAGGAGCCCCTCAAACAAAAAAAGTTGATTTTTCCATCCTTCTACCTATGTGATTCATCTTTTCTAGAACTATACCCAAAAGAGGATAGATATAGGACAAATAATATACCCAAGGAACCAAGAAGACCATCTAAAACTAGTGATTTTTCCATGTAACTAGTAAAATCCACAATCAATGTTTTCTAGGGAATTGAGAGATGGTTTCATTAAGTATTCTCAATAAATCAGCTACTAGAGGAAAAATAGTTCACCTATGGGGGTATAGTGCCATCAAGCTAGTGATTTTTCCTCTTGATACCTTTTTATCAGCCATTGTTCCCTGTGGGTTTTGACTTACCCTAGGCATGCCTATTTACCATCTCTTCATTGTGGTGAGTGTTTCATTTGTTTGTAAAATTATACTATAGGTTTGTGGATTTTGGGAGGTGTTTTATTTCTTGCAAGAAAGCCCATCCTTTCTCCCAAGGCCATCCCTTGTAATATACCAGATATAAAATGTATGAAGAATAGAAATAAAATGCTAGTAATGGTAGAATAACAGCAATATAACCAGAACATTCACCACAATAACACTGAAACGATATGAGAATAAGAACAGATATAGCACTTTGAATCTGAAAGCAATGTTCACAGGCCTCTTTGAGGGGGAAACCTCCACTTGAGCAGAGCTCTATTACAATAATATCCAAGCTAGGGTTCTCATACCCTTGACTCCTATTTATACTAAAAAGAAGCATCTAGAGGAAGATCCTTCTAGAAGCGGAAGCTTCTATTAGGTCTTCTTATGTCTACCTTATTCTATTTTATTGAAAGGCCTTATTAATATTGACCTTTATTACATCTGAATATATTGTTCTACCTATGTGTGGGTTAGGACCCTAACATGTCCGCCCCCTTAAAAACAACCTTGTCCTCAAGGCTTGAGATGAGGAAATTACTGCAGAATGGTAGCTGGTTCCCAAGTGGCGTCTGTTGGAGTTGTATCTTTCCACTGGACTAGCACTTCCTTGATGATTCTTTGACGTAGGCGACGCTCACATTGGTCCAAAACTACTTCTGGCTATAGCCAAATGGGTCCTTCTTTAGCTAACTCTGGAAGGTTGGTTTGAATTTGGCACTTAGCTTCAATCACCTTCTTTAAGCAAGCAACATGAAAAACAGGATGTAGCTTCGAATGGCTAGGCAAAGCTAATTGATAGGCTACTTGTCCCACACACTTGAGAATGGTATAAGGACCATAAAATTTGGGCACTAGCTTCTGACAATGCTCGACCTTGAGGGAAGTTTGCTTGTAAGGTTGCAGTCAAAGAAACACCTGATCCCCTTCTGCAAATTGACGTTCAGAGCAACCTTGATATTCTTGTTACTTCATGTGATTATGTGCCATGACCAAATTCTCTTTGAGGGTATGGAGAATAGCCTCTCGAGTTGTAAGTGTTAGGTCAACCGCATGGACCTTCGAGGCACCCAGTAAGTATGAGAGAATTGAAGGTGGCTTCTGTCCATATACCACTTCAAAAGGAGTCATGCATGTGGTTGTATGGTATCAAGTGTTGTACCACCATTCAGCTAGGGGTAACCATTGAGGCCACTGATTTTTATTTTCTGAGGAAAAACACCTCAAATATGTTTCCAAACACTTGTTGACAACTTTTGTTTGGCCATCAGTCTGGGGATGATAAGTTGTGCTGAGATGCAATTCGGTGCCTTGTATCTTGAACAATTCTTGCCAAAAATTGCTTGTGAAAGTTGGGTCACGATCAGAAACAATAGAGTGCAGCATGCCATGAAGCTTGAAGACCTGATCCATGAAAAATTAAGCCACTTTGGATGTTGTAAACGAGTGTTGAAGGGCGTGGAAATGAGCATACTTGGAAAGGAGATCAACAACCACCATGATGACGGATTTATTTCCTGATTTGGGTAAAGCCGGTAATAAAATCCATAGATATATCCTTCCAAATAGCAGGTGGAATCGGGAGTGGTTGTAGTGTGCCCAAAGATTTGACTATTTCTCCCTTGTTGCGTTGACACACATCACATTCAGCGACAAAATTATGAATGTCTTGTTTCATACCATCCCAGAAAAAAGAACGTTTGACCCTGTCATAGGTTTTTGTGAACCCGGAGAGCCCTACTGTGGGTGTAGCATGAAGCTCAGAAAGTACCGTGGATTTAAGCTTGGATTGTTTACTTAAATACAAATGGCCTTTGTATCGAAGTTCACCATGGAGCCAAGAGTACCCTGCGGAAGCTGGAGCATTGGAATGCAATTGTTGGATCAACTCCGAACTTTTGGGATCTTGTAGCCATTCCTGGCGAACGGCTTGGAGCCAATCTGGTACAATGAATGAACGAGAAAAAAGGTATCCTTCATCTTCATATTTTCAATAAAGTGCATCCACAACCACATTGTCTTTTCCTTTCTTGTAAATGATCTCATAACCATATCCAAAGAGTTTAGTCACCCATTTTTGTTGTTCTGTGGAGGAAATGTGTTGTTCCAGAAAATAATTGAGGCTTTGATGGTCTGTCTTAATTCGGAAACGTTGCCCCAATAGATAAGGGCGCCACAGATCAACAACATGCAAAATAGCCAACATTTCCTTTTCATAGATGGATTTGCCCAAATTTATTTCAGATAGTTGCTTGTTGGTAAAGGCCAAAGGTCAACCCTCTTGCATCAGGACAACACCAATTATTTTCCTTGAGGCATCACATTCCAACAAAAAGGTCTTTCTAAAATTGGGAAGGGCGAGGACTGGAGTGGTACACATGGCCATCTTCAAGGTTTGAAAAGCATGAGTAGTGGTTGGAGTCCAAGTGAAAGAGTTCTTTTTTAGGAGAGAAATGAGAGGTGATGCAATCTTCCCATAATTCTTAACAAACTTGCGATAATACCCTATTAAGCCCATAAATCCATGCAAGCTCTTAAGAGTCTTTGGGTGAGGCCAGTCTTGCATAGCTTCAATCTTTTTAGGATCCACCCTGACACCATATTTGTCAACCAAATGACCCAAGTATTCTACTTTTGAGGCGCCAAAATCACATTTAGATTGTTTCAGGAAAAGTTGGTGCTGAGAGAGTAGATGAAGAACTTGATCCACATGAGAAAGATGGTATGTCCAAGTTTTGCTATAGATGAGGATATCATCAAAGAAAACTAAGAAAAAATGGCGGAGAAAAGGACATAAGACATGATTCATCAGGCTTTGGAAGGTGGAGGGGGCATTACACAAGCCAAAGGGCATGACCAAAAAATCATAGTGGCCCTCATGAGTTCTAAAGGTAGTCTTTGGAATGTCTGCCTCTTTCATACGTATCTGGTGGTAGCCCGAATGAAGATCTAGTTTAGTGAAGAATTGGGCGCCACTCAATTCATCCAGGAGGTCATCAATGACAGGAATGGGGAATTTGTCTTTGATGGTAAGTTTGTTGAGGGCAGGGAAGTCAGGACACATTCACCAAGAACCTTCTTTCTTCAGGACCATGACCACAAGAGAAGAGTAGGGGCTCGTACTAGGGCATATAATGCCTGCATTAAGGGGTTCCTGGACCATTTTCTCAATTTCATTTTTTGGGGAAAAGGGGTGACGATACAGACGGATATTGGGAGGAAGGATTCTGAGTACAAGGGGAATGGAATGATCATGAACACCATGGGAAGGAGAGAGTCCTTGGGGAGTGGAAAAGACCAATTGATGTTTAGAAAGGATGGCTTGGAGGTCTTGTGGGACCGAGGGTGTCTCTACTTCTTGTATGGAATGGAGTTGGGAGATAACACTAGAATGACATTTTTTGAGCATCTTTTCCATGCGATGGGAACTAATGATCTCAGGTGAACCAGTGGTGATGCCTTGGAACTTATATTGGTGGCCCTCTTGGTCGAATTGCATGGTTAAGTCTTTAAAATCCATGAGAATGGGACCCAAAGTCCTTAGCTAGTCTGCACCCAACACAATGTCACAACCTCCCATGTCGATGGAAAACATATGGGATTTCAGGTGGTATTCACCAATTTAGAGACGCACATTTTCACAACGCCCTCCACATTTCATGGAACCACCATTGGAAATCATGATTTGGAAATTATTGATGGCATGGATGTAGGAATGAGTTTCTTGGGCAATGCAGCGATGAATAAAATTATGGGTGCTACCACTATCAACCAAAATGATGACCTTTTTATGCTTGACTTAACTGATTAGCTTGAGGGTTTAGGGAGTGGAGAAGCCAGTGAGAGCATTGAGGGAAATGATTGGTTCTACTTCGGGAGGGGTTATGTCAGTGGATTCAGGTGACTCAGACACAAAGGGAGTTTCTACATCCTCTTCTGAAATATCCTCGGAGATGGCCATAAAAAGATTTTGTTCTTTAAACTTGTGGCCCGGGAAATATTTGTCATCACAGTTATAACAAAGGCCTTTGAGTTGGCGTTCATCCATTTTAGCCCTGGTCAATTTTTGGATCTTTAGTGGAGCAGAGGGAGTAGTGGGATTTACTAGTTTAGGGCGAGGAATAAAGGAGGGTTTTCGGTTTTGAGAAGATACAACCTGTTGTGCTTCTTTAGCACTTTTAGTAGCCTCCACCCAACTCTGAGGCCGATCCATGAGGACATGGGCCCGAATCTCACCCTTGAGGCCGCTGATAAAACACTCTCAAAAAAAGGCATCAAACATGCCCTCTGTTCTAAAAGCGGGGCGCTTAAAGGCATCTATAAAGTCTTCCACTATTCCTAATTGTTTCAACTTTGTCAAACAGCCCAAATGGTTGGTGTCAGTGTCAAAGCATTCATAAAGCTCTGCCACAAAGTGTGTCCAAGCAATATACCCTTGACGAGAAGTTTTTATCCATTGCCACCATTGCCAACGTTCTTGATCTACATGGAGAACACCATACCGGAGTTTGGCCAAGTCATCTGTAATGCCATATAAAGAGAAATAATGTTCCATTTGGGTTACCCAACCAGTGGGGTTCAGGCAATCAAATTTGGTCACATCCACTCATGGAAGGCGTAGGTCACGTTGAAAGTGATGGTTATGAAAGTTATGGTAATGAGAAGAATGGTCACCTTCAGTATGTGGAGGTGAGGAAGAGGAAGGGTTATATGTAGGGATATGTAGTTTGGTGCAGAATGCCGAAAATACTGATTCAAGCTGGGTGTTGAGGTCTTGTTTGATTTCCTCCATTGAGGATTGTATGGTTGTATTGATGGCGGCAACATTGGCACTGAGTTGTTTCACTTCTTGTTGGGTCTCGATGAGACCATATTGCAAGGTGTTTAAGTGAGCTTCCAAGTCTTGGCTACGGGTATGGGCCATGAGGATGCGAGAACTGAAAAGGGGCGACCAGGGTCAACAATTTTGTCAAAAAATGATATGGATGAATGTGATAAGGGCGAAGAGATGAATCCAATGGAATAGGTCTCAAATAATGGTGAAACAATTTCCAAACTTTTTTTTTTTTACACCTACAGAGTTATACTCCGATCTAAAGAATACTGCAGAGAGAAAATTCCCAAATTCTTAACCAGAAAGAAATGTGTATTTACTTGGCAACCCGAACACAGTTGCGCGACAATAGATCTTGTATGTTTTAATTTGTTTATGTTTCTGTCCCCAAGGGTTAGGTATTCAAGGGTTCTACAGACAATGGTTTTCCCTGTGTTATAGCTCTCTGATATACGTGTGGGGTCCAACAGTAGTACTTGGCCCAATATCTCAGGGCACTAACTAAGGAGGATAGACTGTACCCTTAGTCGTACTACCCGACTACCCAGTTAATAGAGAGTATCTTCCTGAGTGTTGTTCTTGGTGACACTATAGTAGTCAGGTAGCTGATCGGTTTATCTAAAGAGGGCTTTAGGTAATCTAGGTTGATCCATACACAGGTGTTTTTTGATGTGTTACCACTCAAAGGGGTACCAACAGGGGTTACAAGGGTGGCCAACAAATGTGCGCTTGAGTACCACTTGTATTTCCTACATGTATGAATCCCAGATGTTGTCAAGTGGTTTCACCATTCATTTATTAGGATCTCTGTGGGACATTTCCTTAAGAATCTCGCTATTGGGATCTCAAGGGATTCACTGCTAGGAAGAACTACCAAGAAATAATCAACATGAACCTTACTGCTATAGTGAAAATCACACATGAGTTCACTCTTCGGGCCTAACAACTTGTTTCTTCGATAGTGCAACTCGCACAGGAGTTCACTCTTTAGGCCTCATAACCTGGTTCTTTGACAGTGAAACTCACAAAGGAGTTCACTCTTCAGGACTAAAAACCTGGTTCTTATATTTTACTCACCCTATAAGCTCATGCATCCCTTTAATCGTTATACAGTTCTTCAGGCGTTCCATCATCTGCCAAGGTGTTCTCACACAAAAGAATGAAAACTTTATACTATACTTCCACTAGCATTCTATAACCTGTAGAAATCATCCCATCTACATCATATGCATACATTCAATGAGACATCATCATAGAATTATAAAATTTCAAATATTTTTTACATGGGAAAACAAAATTTCCCAAATATGAGTTTTCTGCTCATATTTGTTTGGCTCTTGCAACAGTCAATAGCAGCCTTCCTTATGGGCTTACATCCCTGGAATATCCAAAACCATTTCCCTTGCAATTTTCTCAATTTCCATGCAACCAAACAAATTGTTAGCATATCATAACAATTTTCCATTATTAATTTCTCAAATCTGTTTATATAGGAAAATAAATATTACCATGAATGAGAATTGTTCCCATTATGTTTGTCTCTTGCAACTGTGTATATTATTCTTCCTTATGGGCTTACATCATTTCCATATCCAAGACCACTTTGCCTATAATTTCCTCAACTTTCTTGTAGTCGAACAAGATTGTTAGCACTCATGCATATTTTCAGTAGTTCATGAAATGATCTGAGAATTGTAATTTACCAGCAATTCAATCATTTCCATCCAGTATTCACATTAAAAATGGAATTAAATCATTAATCATGTTATCTATAATGAATTTATCATTCATTGTACATGCATTATCAACATACCAATATTTTCATAATGCAATCAAATTTTACCAATAAACAAAACCAATGTGCCAATAATCATGGTCACGTATACACATTGCATCTTTACATTGACTCTGGAATACCATATGTTCATGTCATGTATTCCACCATGTGATTTGGAATGTATGGCCCACACCTCAATACATTATCCAAACTCCTCCCCACAACCCATCCGATCATTTGGATACCTTCCTCTTCGACCCATGCACAACACTAGGAACATCATCCCTTAGTGTTATTCAATATAGGAAAAAGGGTTGCATTCCAACATTGGTTATTTAGGGGAAAACCATTATTCACTTGGATGGCACTACAATTTCCATATCCAATCTCGTCATGGCCTCACACATGACCATCTCTATTGGCATTCATTGTTACAACATGAGTAATGTCTCCTGACTTAACTTGGTTATGATCTTATAACCAACATAACACAATATGCAATTACATTTCCCATAAATGCATTCAAGCAACAAATAATATTTGCATACTCAAGGCCTCCTACCTTCACATCAATTCAAAATTTGAGATTCAACTAAGGGAATTCTTACCTCCATTCCCTTCATCATTTATACATCCTAACAACCCCAAATGCATACCTGCATGGTTGTTATTAATTTACTTGATTCTACCTGATCCTTTGACATTTGTAGAATCTCGTTGGCTCCCTTCACCAATTCTATTGGTCAACACTCTTACCATCATCGTTTTTCTTCATATGGATGGATACCATAAACAACAATATCACCAGCTATAATCATTTTTCGTGGATACACAATCCAACATTATTTTTATTCAAATATCATAGCATCATTATTTCATATATATATCAACAAAATAATATTAGTCTATACTCATGCCATATGCATGTTCAAGCATGTTCACATGCACAAATGCACATCAGTATGTACCAAGCATTTGATATTTCATTCATATTTCATGCACATGCATTCTATCTTTATTTCATGCATCATGCATCAATTCTATTATGTACTCCAATGCATATCTATTTTAGATTTAATTAATTATTTATCTTTGTTGTTGTAGATGGTTGTCCTTGAATTT
>ML832582.1:29879-43949 GCA_009831015.1 Picea engelmannii
GGGTAGTAAGGGGATGAGTTTTCATGGCGAAAACCCAATTTGACATGTAACTCGCTCATCATCTGGTTTTTGAAGTGTGCACCATGGTCAGTGACAATGGCACGTGGTACACCAAAATGAGTTATGATGTGGTTGAAGAGGAAAAGAGCTACAGTACAGCCATCATTCAGGAAGGTAGGCATAGCCTCAGCCCATTTGGTGAAGTAGTCGACGACGACGATGATGTAACCATGCCCCCCGGCTGAGGTAGGCTTACACTGCATGAAATCAATGCCCCATTTGGCAAAGGGGCCGATGGCGATAATGGGATGTAGCGCCATAGGGTGGGTGTGTGCCTTCATGGTAAAGATTTGGCAGGGTGGGCATTTTTTGACAGCCTCGATGCAATCTTTGAAGATCGAGGGCCAAAAATAGACGGCACATAGGATTTTTTGGGCTGTGGCCATCCTGGAAAGGTGACCGCCACAGGCGCCAAGGTGACAATTGTTTAAAACGTGTTTGGCCTCCTCGTGAATTAGACATCACCGAAGGATGGTTTCAATACCATGGTGATACAAAGTGTCGTCGAGAATGATGTAGAGGCGAGAGTGGTGATGAATACGTCGACGCTCTTCGCGAGAGATGTTGGGCTGAAAACGTTGGGTTTGGAGGTACAGGAGAATGTCTCGGTACCAAGGATCAAAGGTGTTGATGAGGAAGAGAGATTCATCGGGGAGAGAATCTCTAGGTTCAATGTTTTCATCGGCACGAGGGAGAGCACAGATGAGCTCGGCAAACACCAGGGATTTTTTGGCTTTAGCCTTCATAAACTTGAGATCGAATTATTGAAGAATAACGATCCATTTTGAATATTTACCCCCAAGTACTTGACGTGTCAAGACGTGATACATTGGGTTGGAGTCTGCAATTACCGTGGTGGTGAGTAATAAGAAGTAGTGGTGGAACCTTTGGACAGCGATGACGGCTGCCAGAGCCAGTTTCTCAACATGCGAATATCTGAGTTCGGGTCCAGATAAACTCTTGCTCAGATAATAAATCACATGTTCTTCGTCGTTGGGGTCTTCTTGAACTAACACCATCGTGATGGTGGAAGTAGAAGTGGCCAAGTGAAGGATATAATCCTTTGTATATTCAGGAGGATGTAACAAAGGCGCATGGGTCAAAGCGTGCTTGAGAGCATCTAATGACCATTGAGAGGCGTCATCCCAGATGAAAGGGACATTCTTTTGCAGTAACCGCATAAATCCTTTAGTGATCTCGGCATAATTGCAGATGAAATGGCGAAGGAAGTTTTCTTTGCCTTGCAAACTCTAGAGTTGGGTTAAGTTGGTAGGTGGAGGTAAGGCTAAGATGGCCTTGATATTTAAGGGATCCACCCTGATCCCATCTTTGGAGACAATGAAGCTGAGGAGTCGACCGGATTCAACAGTGAAAATGAATTTGTGTGGGTTCAGACGAATACGGTAAAACCTACATCGCAGAAAAATCGCACGTAAATGATCAATGTGATCGGATCGATTTAGCGAATGTGCGGGTAAATCATCGAGATACGGTTCTGCTATATGTTTGATGTCATGAAAAGCGTACGACATGGCTCGCTGGAAAGTGGCTCCAGCATTTTTAAGGCCAAAAGGTAGCTTTCGGTAGGCGAAATTTCCCCAAGGGCAGATGAAGGTTGTCTTGTGTTGATCTGTAGGTAAGATTTCAATCTAGTTATATCCAGAAAAGCCATCCATGAAAGAGAAGATTACGCTTCCCGCACAATTATCGATGATTTGGTCGATGAAGGGCATAGGGTAGTTGTCCTTGGGACAAGCTTTGTTGAGATCTCGATAGTCAACTCAAACACGGATGGTCCCTTGTTTCTTAGCAACCAAAACAAGGTTAGAGACCCATTCGGTTAAAGGGATGGGATAGATGAAGCCAGATTTTAGAATTTTTTCAACTTCTGCCTTTATAGCTGCGATTTTCTTGGGATGAACCGAGTGAAGCTTTTTCCGAACCGGTTTTGCGTCAGGGTAGGTTTTAATTTCGTGTACGACGATTGAAGGGTCGATCCCTGGCATTTCCTCGTAACTCCATGCGAAGACATTGCGGAATTCCTTGAACAAAGTGGCGTAAGAAACCACTTCGTCGGGTGTGCAATTAGCACCAAGGTTGATGTTTTCCACAACACCTTATTTGATTGAAATGTCAATTGTGATCGTAGTGGAGATGTTACCCATGTTCCCCTCAGAGAGAGTATCTTGTGTGAGGATAGGAGATTGCGGAGCTTCGATAACATCGGGAGGGAAGACAGATCATATGTCTTGGTGGATTTCTTCAAAAGGTGGAAGAAAAGAGGATCGATGGTGGTTATCATCCCAGGGAAGATCGTCAATGCTAAGAATTTCCATGATGGATTCGTCTGAAGGAAAAATGTGGGAAATGTAATCGACGGCAGATGATAGGGAATCCAACCACGAGGGCACCGAGTAAGTATCGGGTGCCAATGAATGTGAAGTGTTTGAAGAGGGAGAGGCAGATTGAATAGTTATGTATGCGGCCTCGACTGGGCTCAGTGGCATAGTGTCACCGATCACATCGAATTCCAAAGGACTAGGCACAATCCAAGGGTCAGATGATTCCAAGGATTGATAAGGCATAGTCGAGATCATATTGACAACGGAAATATGATGTGCAGTAGGTGGAAGTGGTGTAGGGAAGGTACCCATGAAGATAGAATCTTTCAATAAGCCAACACCAATGCTTTCGTACGTAACCGAGTGGTCTCCCAGAAAAGGAATGTTGTTGGCAGCAGGGATGCGAGCGTTGGGTGTACAGAAATCAAGCTGATCGACGGTAACAATTTTTCCTTGATGGGGGAATTGTACACATCAAAACACCGACGAGGCGACAGCAGTCATGGCATAGAACCAACTTCCTCCAAGTAGTAGGTTGTAATCGAGGGGAGCATCAACCACCTCGACGTCAACAGTAACAGTTTTTCCGCCCAACTAAATGGCTAAGGATTGTAATAATCCATGAGGATGAAAACCTCATCCATCAAAGGCGTGTAACATGGTAGCAGATTTGTTAAGGTCTGGTGATTTCAAACCTTTCCAACAGGCTAGAAACATGACACGGGTGGAGGCTTTCTCATCCAAGATAGTCCGGTGGATTTGTTGATTTTGGACAACAACATCGATTTGGAAAGCTAGCTGGTGGGAGAGTCACAGTTGATGATCATCCAGATTAAACGTGATATTGTTTGATG
This sequence comes from Picea engelmannii, assembly GCA_009831015.1. NCBI lineage: Eukaryota > Viridiplantae > Streptophyta > Pinopsida > Pinales > Pinaceae > Picea > Picea engelmannii. The sequence goes on from ML832582.1 coordinate 33,136, forward strand.
ACTCAGAATCAAAAGCACCGATGGAGGCTAAGAGTGTTCTACGTTGGCTGGGGCAGTTTTGTAGAACTTCCAAGGCGGACATGGCACACGGGGCTTGGGCCAAATCTTCTACAATATTGTAATTTTGGGCAGCCCGTGAATTAGGATTGAAGGTAGATTTCCAGATGGTGCTCTTAGGAGGGTGTAAGATAGAGTCAAAATAAGGTTTCTCAATCTGGAGTGGCTCGGATGGAGGGCTAACAGATAGAGGATTTACGGAGGATGGCAACGAGTCTGACGGAGAACCGTTAGCAATCTTCGGTTTATCAGGTTTAACTGGCATGTCATATGTCGCAGAGTGAGTGGATAGATTAACTCCATTAAACATGTAAATGTGGGCACTTCTCGAGGCCTCATCATGGGGTTGGTTGGAACTGCCCCCCAGCGTGGGGGTTTGCGCAACCAAAGATTGTTGCTACGGAAAAGGTTGAGTGAGCACAGCGGGTTGTGAATTTCCTTTGAAAAGTTTGGCCACTTCATCGCGAGGTGGACAGTCTCGAGTGTAGTGTTCGTCACCGCAAATGAGGCATGGGAATTTTGGTTTTTGTTGCGGTTGTTTTCCAGCAGCAGGGGTTTGCGGTTGGGTCTTAGGTTTTTCATTGTTATTGTTCTTCTTTGGTTTGTTTCTTGCTTTTTTCTTTCCCCCAAGTTGTTGTGAAGGGGTTGACTGGACCACATTCACATCAAAGACCTGATTTTGAGGGGGGGTAGAAGAGGGTGCAGTCGGACTAGGAGCAGCCGCCAAAGTGGGCCGTTGGATCGTTCCAGTAGACTGGGTAGCAAATTGAGTCTTGACGGAGCCAATAACTCCATCTGCATGCAAAGAAGTCGATGGTTTGGATGGATCGTTAGTGGCATGGGTAGCGTTCGGTATCAATTCATATAGAGTACCAGATTGTGAATAGACTAAGTCTAAGTACTGAGCTCGAGAAATGGCTTCTTCCTCAGTGACGACACCACCCATGGAAACATCACGAGCAATCTGGGGTAACAGTGATTTTGTGAACCATTCTGCTAACAATTGGTCAGGAATGACCGCTTTGATTAGCCTTCGTCGTCGTCTCCATTCATGGATATGATCGAAGATATGTACAGAAGTTGTCTGACGAAGGGAGGTTAATAGTTCAGTACCCATCTCGTATCGAATGGGTAGTTGGAAGTGCGTGAGGAAGGACATGGCGAGGGAGTTGAAATCGTGAAAAGATGCGCGTGGTAATTCAATATACCATTTCGTTGCAGAACCCATAAGTGTTCGTTGGAAAAGACGCAAACAAATCGAATCGTCCATGAGGGAGTTGGATGAACACCACAAATGGAAGGTCATCACATGGCTGTTCGGGTCTTCTCCAGACTTTCCGTCAAATTTTGGGATATCAGAAGGGAGTTTAGCTGGAATAGCTGGCCAAACTGGAGAATGATAAATAGGATCATTCGTTAACCAAGACAAGTCTGGAAGGTCCAGGGTAGCTAGAAAAGGTAGTTGTCGGTTAACCTGTGGGTAATGTTGGTGTGGCAAAGGGACACCAGTGGGGCCCAATACTGGGTTATGTGGATAATTATAACTCCTGGGCCCTCTCATGTGAGGTTGGTTTTGACCAAGGTGCATAGGATTTGAGATTTTTTGAGAAACATGTGTGAGCGGAGGATAACCGGATGGGTTCTATGGGTTATAGGGTGGGTTTGGCATTTGTCCATAAGGGGGTTGTTGCGGGGTCTGAACATTTTGTCCTGTAGAGAACTGTGGGTTTCCTTGAAAAGGGACGCTCCACGGATTGGGTACGGCGGACACATTTTTTCCTTGTGGTTGATGGTAGACTCTGGATTGAGGCTGCCCCCCAGCATGAGGGTGCCCCCCGAATGGAATTTTTCCTCCAGTGGGAGGATGCCCCCCTGTATTAGGGTTCCCTCTGAATGGAATTTGTCCTCCGGTGGGAGGATGCCCCCCAGTTTGAGGTAGAGTTCCCATGATTTGAGAGCCAGACATAAATGACTGATTGGTACCGCCGAGCAGATTGGGACCACCAAGACCGGTCCCTCCGAGTTTTTGGATAGGTATGGAACTTCCCGGTATAATTTGGGTAGTAGTTTTGGCAGTGGTGGGAGCGGGAGCATTCAGTGCCCTGAATCCAAAAGGGAGTGTAGGTCTTGGTGTTACAGGTGTTCCAATCGGAGCTTAATTGACTACCGCGTTACCGGTGGGGATAGTCGGGATGTGTGGGGCCATTGTCAAATGGGTCGTCTAGAGGGGAATAGTAGACCTTGGGCCAACGGATGGTGTGTTCGGACCAATGGTTGGTGTGGCTGTAAAAGTGGTGGTACCGGTGAAATGATTTGGGGGTATTGTGTAGGAAAAAGGTGCATTGGCACCTTCCTCTATTCCTTAAAGATCTCGCACCAAGCGTGGTGGACTTTGAACAATGTCTGTGGTCCAAAAAGGGTCATTGGCTAAAGGGTTTTGAGAAGACCCAGCCGGAATTTCAAAAGGATTAACGACAACAAACTCTCCAGTGGAATTCAAGTGGAGGATCTGTCATTCGTATCCCTCCGGAATGCGGTAAGCTTCCGGATATTCTGAAACAATTCGAAAATTCTCCAAAGGAATGGGAACTTCTTCCTGGGAAGTTGTAGTATTTTGAACCTCGCTCTGTTGAGGATATTCCTCCATAGAATGAGGGGGTAAAGGGGTGTTTCCTTCCATATTTTCTGGAGGAAGTCCCTGTATCCTCTGTGAGCGGCATGGAGGGTCGATGTTGGCGAAAAAGAGTCGACGAAAGAGATCTATGGCCAACTAGCGAAAAGAAACAGCACACGCTAAAAAATCTAAGAATCACAACCAGGCAAACATGACCTTATTTTGATGACCATACTGGTTGGTGATGAAATCCAACGTCACGTGATCAAGTCCAGAAGGGGGGGGGATAGGGTGGAACAGTTACAATGGCGACCTGCTTAACAAACTTACGCCTTGGTGCAAGCTTCCACGCAATAATTGTGGATTTACCCTCCAAGGAGCCTGAGTGAGTTTGACCAATGTCTGCTCCAGGTAAAGTGAGACTTCCCATCACCATCACCTTGTGTAAGACCCTAAATATTATGGCCACTAAGGTTACCAATTCACAGTCAGCCCCTGGGCGGGAACAGTCGACAGTCCGATCCGAACGTACGGGCAGGGTATCAAGCCCGAAATCAACTAAAAGGCTTCCACGCAGTAATTGTGGATTTACCTCAAAGTGATCCCCATAATACGATCTGACCACCACAATCAGTTAAACCACGGAGGGTTAGTCCCCATAGCTCACTCGAATGCGACCTCGTGCGTAACCCCTGTGTGAGAGGGGGATCCCAGGCAGACTTATACGATAACTGGATTTGACTCTCCCTAACTCAGGATGTTAGTGTTTGTTTTGAAAACTTTGGAGAGTTATGCTCACAGCCCTAATCCAAAGTACTAAGCCTAGTCTACTGTTGGTGGAGGATCCTAGAAAAGAAAAAATTCTAAATAACTTTTAATTAGCGTTGATTTTATGGTTGTTCTTTACGCAAAAGAGGTGCATGGAAGTGAAACAGATGGGATTATGACTCAGACCCAAAGAATGCATCAAATATGATAAGCAATCATTTCCTTTCAATGAACATCTATCTTAAGGGAGAGAGAAAGTCCTCTTCACTAACAAGCACAAATACGGAGTGTCCTCAAAAAATTATTTTTCTCAATCAAATCCTGATGTAATGCTAAAACTTTCAAATGCCTTCTAATATGCACGATCAATCATGAAGATGTCTTTCATTGTTTGCATATGAATAATGATTAATTCAACATGATGCTCGTCTTGCTAATTATCTTCTTGTATGAATGAAAACCAAACTAGCACAAGAAAAAGTCATACAAACAATACACCCTTTCGTTGCAATCAAAACGAAAAAACGACAGAAAAGAAACAATCAAAGAAAAAACAAACTTCACACCCAAAAGAAAAGGTTGAAGAACAATGATCTTAACTAAAATCGAGATGAATAGGTCTATAGGCCTTTGATGACCTTCACCAAGGTTTTTACTCAGTTAAACAGAGAGAAAGAAAATGCATGAGTCTTGGACTCTAATCAACAAAAAAAACCAATAACAATAGCGAAGAAGGCTACAAAATCCAAGTAGTAAGATGTTTATTCTTCAAGCAAGAGACATATGTCAAGGCTGAAAGGGAAGAAACATTGGCTCACAAGGTTACTCAGCAGAGAAGACACAGAGGCAAAACCTAGAAAAAGCTATTCTAGAAGGTTTTTTAGGCCAAAAAGGGCTGGTGCTCTGTTGCCAAAGGAAAGGAGCATTATAGCGCTATGTGGAAAGCTATGGGGGAGCGTTGGCACTCTGTTAACACTAGGACAGGGGCGCCAGGGTCTAAAACTCCCAAAAATGTCAAAAAAATCAAAAAATTGCAATTCAATTCCGACAATTATGCTGAGTGTGATGAGGTAAGGAGTCAATCAGCTCATGAAACCAATCAAAAGAGGAGTGAACCAGGTCTGAAACAATCAAGGGGTAAAACTAGTTCAATGAGGAGAAAATCAAAACAAGAAGTTTCGATTTGAGGCTATCTCCCCAATGGAGTCGCCAGTTTCTGTTGTACAAAAATCTCCGTATAGACAGGTAGATCGCCTCTAAGAGCTTGACCCTAACTCTAGACAGAAAATGCTTAACGTGGACACTGACTTCCTTTCAAATCTATCTAAGCTAACACATGGGAAGGAAGGATAACAGAAGTACCTCTTTATCGACGTTTGTCCCTGCACGCTCCTAGTTGCGCTTCGATCCTTTGCTTCTCACTGAATCCTGTGGACAAAACAAGATACGACCACTTCCTACCCTATTGATATTAGCTTGAAAACAGATCTATCAGTTAATGATAAGTTCATGTAACATTAGACACAAACTAGAAAGAAACAGGCCAAGCATGTCATATTGATGAGAATAATGACAGCAGTACTTACAATCGTAGATGCGAATGTGACAGCTTCGTCGAGTCCCCTTCGTCTAACCCTTGCCTGAAAGATCCACAACCTGGACAACAGCAGCTTCACTGATCACTCTCCTTTGGCTGACTATGTATTTTCTCCAATATCATAAGTTTCATACCAGCAGTTCTTTCCCCTTTCCACTATCATAGAGTCTGCTTATATAGGTTAATAGGAGCTTAACCTCTTAAGTTATCTTTAGAACAAGTTGGGAACTTCCTCCTCAGATCAGGGATCTCTTAATGAAACCAAGAATTCGAACACAACTGCCTCCTAATCTCAAAAGATCATCCCCTTATTCTCCTCAACGGGCCAACTATTGCCTCAGATTAGGCAGTGCTCCCTTAGAAGGGGCATCAGAGCGTTGTAGCGCTCCCTGGTAAGCTTTTGGAGGGTTCCAGCGCCCTCAAGATGAGCAGCACTCCTTCAGATGGGGTAGGGGAGCGTTATAACACTCCCTGAAGCCTTGTAGGGGAGCGTCAGCGCTCCTAGGGCTGATGTAGGGGAGCGCTCCTCCTCAAAACCTCTGTTTCAGAGCTCTCTTCAGGTGTCAAGAGTTATTTGACTTCAGTAAACCAATTCGCCTTCTTCAAATCAAGCACATGAGATGTTTTAAGTGTCTCCTTAGTTTCGTCGGCATGACAATATGCTCGAACATCATTTGTGACACTTGTGACCAACTTGCGACACTTGCGAAAGTTGTAAGGAAGATGCGACACTTACGATGATTGAGAGGAACATGCGACACTTATCCAGCTGAGTAGTTTTGACGTGTAACAGTCACCTTACTTTATCATTTCTTGATTTTGTCACTTCTCTTTATTATTTAAATAATCCACCTTGACTTTGTCAATCTACTTTATCATTTAAATAATTATTTCTTCTTTTAGGTCACTTTGACTTCCTTGACCTTGGGGGCTTCAAGCCCTCATGTGGGGGTCCTTCGTCTTCATAAGGCCATAACTCTCAAACCATGAGGATTTATGTGACATTCCACATACCACTGGAAATGCCATGACAAGAACTATCCATCTAGGATAGTTTCACCAACAATTTCCTTGATATTCATCTCATTATTCCACATACAAGCATGGGTCCTCCAACCATTCTTCTAGGATAACTCAATCCGTAAACCATCTTCCCGTGAGGGATTTCACCATAAAGGGACCACTTTGGCATTCATCCATTTGTGCACCTTATCAATCATTATAAGACAATAATGAGTCATCTATACATGTTTCCAACAATGCATCATATACCAATTAAACAACATCGATCCATCTTCATAGTGTATCAATGACAACTCATTGATCCATCTTCATCATATCAATGACAACTCATTGATCCATCTCCATCTATGCATTTTCATCAAGGGAAATACATATTACATTACATCAATCATCAATCAATCAATCCTTTGGCATCAATAAATCGATTGACATCGATCAATGGCATCAATCAATCAAACCATTAGCATCAATGACAACATGATCCAAAAATCTCCCCCTTTGGCATTGATGTCAATAACAATATTGATGTCAACACCAATTACCAATTATTGATGTCAACATGTAGATAAGGCATTCTCTACATCAATAGTCATTGTGATTATCTCTCCCAAATGTGACTATCTCTCCCAATCAATAATCATCAATCACATCAATATGACTATCTCTCCCCTTTTGACATCAATGGAAAAGGGCCATTTTCCTCTTGGGGTTGCTCCCCCTACTTGAACTTTCCTTGGGGTTGCTCCCCCTATCTAAGTGCCTTTGATATTCTTCTAAATAATTTCTCCCCTTTTGAACAAGGGATATCACTCTGATGTAATGCTGAAAATACATCGAACATACTCCCCCTGTGACCATTGCTCCTCCTGGAATTATGCCTCTGTGCTCTTTCTTCAAATATAGGTATCTTTTCTAGGTATGCATCTGATAAATATCTCCTCCTAGAATCATAGGAAGAAGAATGACTCCCTCTATGGGTATGTCTCCCCTATCTTCTCTATGAGATGAACAATGTGCTACCATATAATGAGCCTTGGACCTGTTTATGCATCAAACTCATGCTATACCAAGAATCATGAAGAAAAATATATGTCAACAATGAAATAAAGAATCATGAGAAAAATATCAACCAAGCACATCATGTACAAAAATGTGTGTTCATCATGCACAACACCTATGTACATCAACCATGTACATCAACATCATGCAATGTGCCAAAGATATGATCCATGGAATGTATCAATCATATGCATCTATCAATATGCCAAAATGTGCATCTACCATATGCCAACCATGTGCATCCACCAATATTCCAACCCATCCATATGCTAAATGCATGCATCAATATTTCCAACAAGTAAGCTTCCAATACATCATCAAGATATATCACATAACCAAGGTGTCAACTTTATTGTCATAACTAGCATTGTTCTTCAACAGAAAATGCATCAATCCATACTCATGGATTAGTGCCATGCACCCAAGATTTTATCATCACCTTACATGATCCAATATAGAATCATGAAAAACCTACAGCAAACAGTGTCAAAACCTGCAACAAAGAGTTATACCATTACATAAAGTTGCAACCCATGTGCATTGCCTTTTTCCCAAGGCCTTTTCACATATATGTGGCATGATGCACAACATAGCGCATATGTACGCAACCTATACAAGGTCAGCCTGCATATGTACGCGGCTAATACCATTTTCACCCGTGTATACCTTAGTATATTACATACTTGAGCTTCCCCTCAGTCTTTCATTCTATTCTGGTTGCTCTGTCTTCTTCACCCACTTTTGTAGATGTCCCTGCTCCTCATAACTTGAGCTCTGAGCATCCATATTTTCAAATATGTCTCCCTTCCTTACTTCATTCCTTCTTCTATCCATGCTATTTGAAGTCCTCATCATAGACTTTCTTCTTGTGTTCCATCACTCCTGGGATTTGTGGCCAAATCCACTACAGCTATAGCATCTCATGGTGTTACAGTGAACAGCAATGTGTCCTACTTTCTCACATCTCCAACACCTTATGGTGTTATAAAATCTTCCATTATATTTCCTTTCATAAGTTCTGCATTCAAAATATTTGTGACCATATTTATTACATGAATAACAATGCCCATGAAAAATACTTTCATACCTTTGCTTTGGTGTCCCAAAGATAGCTTCTTGATGTCTTCCTTGCTTTTTTCTTTTGAAATTTTCTTTGCCTTGTGTAGATGGTTTCTTTGCAACATTGTCTTCCTTATTTGATGAACTTGCATCATGCTTCTTTGAGGTGCTTGCTTCAACATGTGTAGCTTCTTCCTTGTATCCAAGTCCTGATTTATCATATGGTGATTTTTGACTTTCCAATATCTCATCCAAGATTCTTGAGCTATTCAAGAATTTGTTTGACTTCTCTACCTTCTTTCTAAGGTCAACAAATTTAGCTTCTAACTTATGACATGACTCTTCCTTTTAATTTATTTGATTCTTCAAAATTTCTTCTACCCTTTTGGCTTCTTCAATTTGGGTATTGAGATGAATAATAGTTTCAAAACTTTTGCTAATCTCATCATCTACCTTCATATCTTATTTTTCATTCTTTAGTCTTGTGATCTCTTCATCCTTTTCTTCTAATTGAGTCTTATTACTCTCTTCTTGTTCTTTGAGAATTCCCTTTAACTTCAATATGTGCCTTTGACTCCTCCTAAGAAACTTCTTAGTGTTATCCAAAAGATAGTTATAATGTGTATAAAAATGATCACTTCTATATCTACATAAACCCTCTTCAAATTCTTTTTGAAGTTATAATAGATTTTCTTCTATTCCTTCCATGGGATAACTATCATCAAACTTTACACAAACTGTTTCTATATCATCTTCTTCACTTGAGAAAAATTCAACATCATCACATTTTGAATCATTGCAATCAAGAGTCTTTGGATATTCTTTACCTTTATTTGACGTATCTTCAAGATATTCCTTTGTTCCAACATCATCACATGATTCTTTTCCTTCATTTGAAATTCCTTCAACATCATCACATATGCAATCAAGAGTTGGAGATTCTTTACATTTAATTATCTTGATGGAGTGGTCTTCAACATCTTCTTTCTTTTCTTGATATGTCTCCTCTAGCTTTAGCCATAGATCCTTGGTTGAAGTGCATTGTTCCATGATCTCTTTGATAGGGATTGAGAGTCCACTAAGAATGGTATTGAGAGCCAATGCATCATTCTTATTTCCTCCCCTTTGAGCTACAAACTTTGACTTGTTCTTCAATGGAACTAATCTTCCAATGGTTGCCTTCCAAATAGTTGATCCCATTGTCTTCAAATACACTCTCATATCTATTCTCCAAGCAGAATAGTTTTCCTCATCAAGGATTGGCATTTCATCATCCATTTGTGTGTCTATGGATATCCTTCAAGCTTGTTAATGCTTGTAGTGAAGGCCCACTCTGATACCAATTGTTGGACACACCTACCACACTTAGAGGGGGGGTGAATGAGTGTGGGGATGTTTTTCCCAAAAATTCCCTCTTACACAAAACTACTTAGTTAACATTCAACATTTACTCATTACTCATTGATGTCATTTATAATCAGTTACATGTGAATACATATCAACAACATATATCAGCAATATATCATCAGCAAATCATCTCCACAAGGAACACAAACAACACAAGATGTATGTACAATTTTTCTTTTTATTATGGACTTCAATCTAGAGGTTTTTCAGCAACAACTGAATAGAGTACAACTCTACAAGAGCACCAGCTATATATGCAAGACTCGGCTTACATTCTCAGCACGAACTAAGGTGAGGCAACAATCCTCAACAAATATCAATATGTACCATAAACAAGTGCATAAATATATTAAACTGATACACAATGTTCTTCAGTTTGTTTTATGCAATTCCTCCAAGTTTCACTACTTGGAACCTCTCATAAAAGGAGTTATAGAAAAAATGGCATAACTTGTTGAATTCTGGCTTATTCTAGAGAGAGACCTTGTATAGCATGCCTTGCACGAAATATTTGTTGAATATATATGAAATTGTTACACAAAATACTAGAGAATATAATCTAACCAACACAATTTGTCTCACTTAATTTGGATCTGTTATGAATAAGTTATGATGTTTTTACCCAAAACACTTGTTTTAGACTAGTTTTAGGACTGGCCACAAACCCTATTTTCCACGGAGTGTATCTCCAAAAATACAACAACCCACAAGCTAAATTTTTTACCAAATATACTTGTATATGTTTCCTCAATTGAATATCAATCTCATAGTCTGAATCATTATATAAAAAAACATTATTGCAAAAATGGTGAGATGACCTGTAAATAACATACCTTAGAAAGCATCATGAAAAGAATTTATCCTCCCTTGAATTTTGGCCCTCTTTTATTCACCTTCCCTCTAAAATTTGGCTTAGATATCCTTTGGTTACCTCAGTCACCTATAGATATTCAATATTCTCAAGTGTTCCATGCCAAAAATGCTCAAGAATATCTCACAAGAAGCTCTCCATCAATACTCCAAAAGATATTCTCACAAGAAGTTCTCCAATGATCCACAAAAAGGATGATCTATAAGAGACCATTGTTATCTTATTTATACTTTCATCCTCTAGGTCACTTAACCCATTTTTAGGTCACTTAACCCATTTCTAGGTCACTTAACCTATTTTCCTTATTTTAGGATTAACCACTTTCCATAAATAGAAAGTTCTCCAATACTTTATCATTT
>ML832582.1:44049-59856 GCA_009831015.1 Picea engelmannii
CTCATCAAGGACAATACATATTACATTACATCAATCATTAATCAATCAATCCTTTGGCATCAATCAATCACTTCACATCAATCAATCAAACCATTGGCATCAATGACAACATGATCCAACACATTTTAAAAGGATCTCATTCTCCATCATATTTATTTTCATCCCCCATGGGTTTTTTTCGAGCTCGACTCGACCGATCTTGTAAAGGATCGGCTAGTTCGAGTCCCAACTTCTTGTACCCAGATCTTGTCAGAGACATGCAAGAAGAAAAATAAATGTTGAGTAGAATACTTTAATACTACTAATCCAGATTTAGGAGTCGAATGAAGTGATTAAAATAATGAATACAATAAACACAAAGATATGGATAACAACACAAATATCCAATGAATAATATCTTCTATTGAATAAATGAAATAGGTTGAAACTATAAAACTGCAGAACTGAAACAACTTGCTCGAATGGTGGTAGCTATCTCTGAGAATAGATGTGGCTGCTACATGCATTTGTCTAAGCAGAATGATTACAGTGATGCTCTAGAAGCCTTTTTAACATTACTCATGAATTTCAAAACCCTAGACATCCAAAAACCTAACCCTAGGAGGTGAAACGCCAAAAGTCATGTGGGCCCTGATGGTTAAGTTGGTACCTCAAATTCTCGAGGTCATAAATTTTGCATATGAACTATGTTTTAGGTGCGTGATAGCCCATTGGAAAGGTCTTTTCGATAAATACACATTACGCCATCAAAATTTGAATTCGACTATAGTTTGATTGTGGAAAGCCAAAAAAACATTATTTAGGGCCCCAAAATGGATCTAGAAGTACAAAAAGATGTGCTGACATGAAACCATCCAAAATAATCCAGTTGGATTAGGTGGGAAGTCACTAGTCTCCACCTAGAATATGTGTAGGGATTCAGATAGCCTAAAAATTGTAAAACCCACAATTACAAAGAAGTACAGAAGAACGTGTTGAACTAAAAATTGTCAAGAGGAACCAGTTGGAATAGGTGGGTGGCCACCAATATCCACCTAGATCACCTAGTTCCTTGTCCAATGGACCCTATAATTAAGTTATAATAGACCCACACATTCATCAATTGTAGAATCGTATCTCCTTGCTAGAAATCCCTTCACGCAACACTCTTTTCTTGAGTGTTTCTCTACTAATTAGAAATGCCTTGTTAACAAGCTCAACCCCCTTTTCCATTATTATTTTTTTTCACTTCAATTGTGTGTATATACCTATGAATTGGTACTATCATGGGTTTCAATACTCTTCCTTACCTAGCAATTACCTTTGGTACTCACCTCTATCGTCTGGGAAAGTTTCTCCAAACTTTGATATTATTTGGAAAAATATTCACATTGAGTAGTTACACAATTCATGGAATCCAATTCCACTTTTTCCTGCAACTTAATGGATAAACCTGATGCTTCCCTGGAAAAATTAGGCTTTCTATAATGTTTTCTTCAATATTACCTTTTCAATGACCATACTCATTCTTCAATCTGATTTATGAGTCAAGATTTATGGCCTCCTAAAATTCCATTCTACTCAATTGTGTCCTTCAAGTTCACCAAAAACCTTTCTTCTAATTCCTTGAGAATCCTCTGACTCGAAAATAAATTTTGAGTGGATAATTGGATTCTTCTATCCAACAGTTTTTTTATGACTACTTTATTTCTCAATTATGAGCACTGAGCAGAAAGTTATAGGCAATTGAATATTGTCAATTAGCCCTTTTGTGCACCTTCTCCCAAGTGCAAAACAATCTCAAACACCAACTTTTCCAGTTAAAAGGGGTAAATACATCAATAACCAAGGAAAATTTTATGCATCACATAGTTAATCCTTCTAACACTAAAATCATGACAACTCGTATATTGTCAAACTAATGCTCTAGTAAAAATATGCAACAATCTGAAAATGACAATTTTGCCCCTTTGCACTTTCTCCTGGCTTAGAAATTTTAGCCCTTTTTATACATCCCTACAACAAATCACTTGGGATTTTGACAAAATCTCAATAACGTATGTCTGTTACTATATTATGAATGATTGGTCACAATATTACCCTTAATTGAGCTTCGGACTGATAGTTACAACCTACAGAAGTTTGCAATGGTTTACATTTTTATCCTTGTATATGTTACATGTGTCTTATTTCTCTTACTACACATTTTTACATACCCAGATTCCAAATATGGCTCCACAACTATCTTATATGGTTCAATATGTTTCCATATACTATTCCTATGCCCAAAATGGACTTCCAAGTTAGGATTTATTCCCTCCCGAACTAAACCGGTGCCGAAATTTTAACTTAATTGTTTTCGGTTGTAACTTTCCCATGCGAGATTCATTTTACGAACGTATTAGCTCGTTGGAAATATCTCCTTGATATATTTTATTTAAGCTACAAAAATTCGAAATACCAAAAATTTCATAGAAATATGATTTTTTTTTGTTATAAAAGCCTTTAAATATGAATCGTTGATCTCAAAATTGGAAGAAAATTTGACCATTGATCTCACTCGATCGGTAATCGGTGATCGAATAATTCCTTTGGTTGAACACAAAACCTTTCCAAAGTCGTCGACATGACCGTCGGCCATTGGCCCATTACTTCAGAAATCAATTTCAAGGCATCGCTAAACTGGTCGACTCGACTATCGATTTTTTGTCATCGACAATTTTCATCAGCGAATGAAACTCCTCACCAATTTGGTCTAAGTCCAACCATCATCCCATCGATATTCAGTCATTTATCTTGGCAACCACTTATAGCACATAACTAAATCAATTGACCTAACCATCATTCCATCGGTCATTGGTGATCCTCATTGACTGATGAAAACTTCTCTAGTTTGTTCGACCTGACCATCAACCATCAGCCAATTCTTGGTTGATGTGGAAACTATTGATGTGGCATGACATGTTGATGATGATGTGGCATGAAACATCATCAAGAGGTGTCAACTTGGCTCATGTGGCATGACACATGGATGTTGATGTCGCATGACATGTCATCACCCTCTTCCCTTCATCGAGCATCGGTAATTTCTCTTGCATAACCCAAACACCTCACTAATTCGAACAATGATCGAACATAGGCCCATCAGTTATCGATGCTTCCTATTGCTCGAACAAACACTTTTTTGAATCGGTTGACGCCCAACCATCGGCCATCGGAAACTTCTCTTGCTCAATAAAAAAACTTCACTAAATTGGTTGACACTTGACCATCAGCTCGTCAGTGTTTTCGTTGGTGACTAAAACACTTTGTCAATTCAACCAACCTGATTATCAGCCATGAGGGAATTATCTTGGCCAACTCCAACACTTAGAAAAATTTTAACCAATATTTGATTAATTTGGACCATAGATCTACCATTCAAAAATGATCTCGATCATTGGTCTATCCAACTTTGTCCAACTCTCTCAAATCCTAACTATCGGTCATCAGCCATCAGAGATTTATTTTGGTCGATCCCAACTCTTTGCCAATCTCGTCAATCCAACCATCAGTCATCGGTGAATTTTTTTGGTGAACTTCAACACTTAGAGATTCTTCATCAAATCCCAGGTCAATCTGGATCATTGATCTCCTAGTCAATATGATCTTGACCATCGATTGGCTCCAACTCCCAAATGGACGAATCTAATATAGACTGTCAATATGATCCATTTCTCAAACCCCTGAAAATGAATCATGGTCGTTGATATACCCAACCTTCTAAATGGTCGAAACCTTATAAATTTAAAATATCTCAATGAATCCAAGTCGTTTATCTCAATATCAAACATGATCTCGGTTGTTAATTCAGTGAACTCTACCCAGCACTATAGCGGCCATTAAAACATGAATTTTGACCTTGTTGGTCGAATCTAGCTCTATAATTCTCCAGATCGACTCCATTAAATCTCTAAAACAATTCAGATTCATTTAAAATCGAATTTTTCCCATGAATTTGAGGATTTCTCTTTAATATTTCACTATTTTTCCCCAAATTCATCACAGAAAAAACTGTAACATCAAATTTGTCAAAATTTGCACCGGTTCTTGGCCCATACAAGCCCGGTGTTTGAACCAGAAGCTCTCCTAACACTTTGTAACATACATGTTGAGGAAAAGATATGAAATGATCTTACTCAAGCATTTTCAAACTTTACTTCGCTAAAGCAAAGTAGACGGGAATATCACCCTATGTTTATAGCCAACAAAAAATAATATCCTAACTTACAAGTATAAATTATGAGTGCTTAGGCTAGTCTTTTATCAACAAAGCTTGCCGGAAATTCACTTTTTATGTAAATTTTTGAATATAACAGTTGTTGAAATAAGTTAAGAACAAAAGTAAATACGCCAATATGATAATCAAGACAGGTGAGACATAAAGCAATCCTTTATTTCATTCCAATTCACCAAAGAGTCATTTTATTTACAAAATATCATACAGAAATCTTGGACCAAAGTTAAACTTAGACATCCCCAATGGAACATACAAAAGGACCTATGACAGAAAACCAAAACTAAACTCTAAAAGTTGGATCAGTTTTCCATAGATTGTTTCCCACTCGACTCTAGACAATAGCCTTTATCAATCATGAAAATTAATTCACAAACAGACGAGTCTACACAGACTATCAAAGATAGATCAACACCTCTGAAAAATAAGTGTCTGACTGATTTGATTCAACCCTGAATATTGTTGTCTACAATAAGACCCTGCTATCACAAAAGAGAATTAGGCTTTGATGAATATATGAATAAATGAAAACTGAACTATCTCAACATAACTCAAAGAGAAAACCTTAGCATGCTTATGCTTCTATCCTCCCCTTATTTCTCCCTTCCCTTTTTCTTTTAATAAATTAGAATTGGTTGAAGAATTTGAACCAATTCATTAGTTAAGTTAATTAAAAGACTCAACTAACTTTAGTTAGGGGGAAGAGTAATAATTATAATGAGGGTCATAAATAAATAATAACTAGTAGGTGGGACCCCTTGTGACTCCCTTTAGTTCATAACAATCATAAAAATCATAACATAACCATTAGTTAAGAAAAACACACCTCCTTGTGCCTGCCATCAACATATTCACTTTTGGGCAATTTAAACTCATGAAATTTGAAATTATTTCAAAATAATACTCATATATCCAAAATAAACATGTTGTCCAAAGATCCCTAAAGTCAAATGTCATAAAAAAATAGATATAATAAACTCAAAAACCATATTTCCCAGTCTATGATGCAACCTTTCCTTGATTGTTATTGTCACCTCTTGATTTTCCTGAATTTTCCTTTGGATGTGCAAATCCTTTAGGCCTAATTTCACTAATCACGTGGGAACAGTCGTCCCTCAAATGCATCCGGGAATACACGGACTTGTCAGAGCCATTGGAGGGTGAGGAGGGGGTAGCAGTAGCTCTTCCTTTATCAAGGGCATGGTGCACCTTAGTTTTCAATCTCTTTCTAGCATGGAAGGATTTCACTGGTGAGTGATCAGGGGTAGCTTGGGCAATTGGGTTAATCGGCGAAGGAGGAGGCAAAGACAAGTTGTTCTAGCCACAATGTTGGGAGACTGTCGGGTGGACAATCTCCTTCCATTCATCATTTTCAAGGACCTCGGGTTTTAATGAGAGATGAGGAGTGATGCAGGAGCATCACAAACATCAAGCGAGCCAGCACGGAGACAACAGACAGCTGGAAAAACACCCAGCGCAAATTTTGAAATTGCCTTGAAGTTGTTGCACAAATCTTAAATGAAGTCATTAAGAAGAAGCGCACTTGTATAATGTAAATGGACCTTGAGCGATTTTCTCTCGTCCTTAATAGGTAGAAGGCATTTAAAGTAGTTAATGAAGGTAGATAGAATTTAATTCTAGATTAGACAGTTTTAGAGCGCAAGAGGGAAACGAGATATAGACACCCTCATTGTGTATTGTAACAGAATGGAAGATTGAAGAGCATAGAAGAGAAGCAGAGAGTTGTGTAAGAACACCCATGTACAAATATTTGGATTAATATAAAAAGGTTGATTCAAATTCATGGTTTTGTGTTTGTTCTCTGTGCATTGATGTTGAATGATGTGCTCATGAATGTTTGCTTCCAATTATACATTTGCTTTATATGTTGTGTATATGATTTCATGTTTGAGTTTGAAGTCTGAAAGGAAGAAGGAATGAGTTTCAATTGTTTCTCTATCTGAACAAGAGTTCCTGCAAGGAGTGCAGTCGAAGTGTCCCCAAGGAGTGTGTTGACAATGGGTTCAGATAGGGTAGCTTTTGTTCTCATTTCTGCAGAAGTGTAGACAGGCACAGGAGCCGTGCAAGGAGTGCGTAGGCTGAGTGAAGTCTCAGGGTTGTGAACCTGAGTAAAGAATTTAGAGACTGCTACTGCATGTGTGCGCAGGGTCGAAGGAAATTCAACACTGGGAAGTGTCTGAAGGTTGCCACAAGGAGTGCACGCAAGAGTCTTCTCTAAGGATCAAAGTTATAAGAAAGATCAAGAAGGATAAGGCCTTCGAAATTGTTGAAGGACAGTGCAGGGAAGTTGTGACTGGAAGTTTGTAATAAGCATCGTAAGTTTGCGAGCAGATGAACGAGTTTTCACGGAGAAATACTTGGTTCAGGTTGCAGAAATCATCAGGAGAAATGGACAGTTGAATTCTCTGAAGAGGATTCGCGAAGTTTCGTGAGCCGTTAGATCTCACAGAGGATCAGGGGAGATACGGTGAGTATTCCTGAGAGGTTCAAAGCTTAGGAGGGGCAGGACCATAGATCCGAGCCATAAGGACCATCGGATTTACATGTACATACTTGTATCAAGGTTTCATGGGTGGAAGTCATGTAAACACTGCAACAGGAATCACGATATCATGAAACGCGATATCCCGAAAGTCAAAAGGATCATGTGGGCCACGGAGGAGTCAGCGAGTGGACAAGTGGCACACCATTTCGGAGTTTCGCAGGGTGAAGTGCCAAAAACATTGCATTAGGATTCGCGATATCGCGAAGTCCGAAATGTCGATGGAGTGAAGGACCGTTGAAAAGTCAAACTTGCGAGTATATCGGAGTTTCAACAAATTGGGATTTGGGAGTCGGTAAGACAAGTTGTTCGACATCGCGAGTGCCGAAATTGCGATAGAGGAAACCCCAAAAGGAAAAAGGAAAAAGTTAAGCGTTGACTGTATTGGGATTCGGGGATCCGATGAAGAGTTTGTTGTGGGTGCAGATTTCCCGATAGGGAAATAGAAGAACCGGTTAGAGTTCTTCGGGCTGTGAGGAAATGAAAGATCCTGTGTGCATGCCGACCTTCTGACCTACGGGTTGTGGAGGAAGGGCATTGACGTCAAGGAGGTACAAGGATACCGGGTGCTTGCGGGGCTTGGAAAGGAGGCCTTTCAGGACTAGGTTGGACTATTCCCTGCCCAAACCAATTAAAGAATCCATCATGAAACAATTTTCCAAGATATTTTGAATCAGCGCAAAATGTATGGAGAACCTGGGCCTTCTTGGGCCTCGGTTCCAGTTACCTCTACCTCTGTTTCCTCGGCCATGGTTGCCCCAACTAAAAAAACTCATCCTGCATGTGTGATCGACTAGCAAATAGTCTTTAAAATAACCATACATGACAACTCTTAAAAATATGAAATAGATTTAGCTCAATGATGTATTAGGCTCATGCAATCCAATCCATACAAATTGTTTTACTGTTTAATCAATGAGCAGGGGGGGTGAAAAGGGGTTATGGGATATGTGAGGGGTTTGTATTGAGCGAAAATATGATATAATGAAAGGGGAGAAGACATGGTTATTGTTCAATGACAACAACAATCAACTACAAAGCAAACCAATAAAACCTCACTGCAATCCACACAAGACACTATCACCTTCATCCACTTTAACACAAAAATTCCCTTGATTGTAATCAATCTCACAACATGGGATGAAAAATGAATATGGGAGGTGAAAGGGTTTGTAATTAGAAAAAATATGAATTAATGGAAGGGGAGGAGAACGATTACTATTCATGAAATTAATCAAGTGATCCATTAAACATTCTGCATTAAGAATAGATGCACCAACCACCAATCATCGTGACCAAATAACCATTACTGTGTACTTAACTAGTCCATTGTCCAATAATCAAATATCCAACATAGTGCCATCACAAGACAGCATGTATTCCACACAATTTGTAAGAGGTTTTGTTCCCTTCATTCACACACTCTGCATTTACAACAATTTACGAACAATACTTATTTCAAATCTATAACTATCAAAATCAACCACTGCCCATGCATTTCTTCAATCCACCATAATACTCAAAAAAACATGTTCTCAAATTAAAAATGAAGTCACTATTACTGCAATTGGTCCCATCAAATGCAATGATATTCGTTAACCTATATGTAGGCAGAAACCAAAGAACCAAGATCAAACTGCAACCCGAAATGATATTCAAACATACAACCAACAGCCACCATTTAGACACAAGCTATGCACAGGGTAACTCGCCCAGGAAATGTAATTCTGCCACTGTAAAAAAAAACAATTCAATGTGGCTTAAAGAGCTAGGCCACCCATGACAAAGTCTTGACAACATGCCCTTTATAAAAAATGATCGATAAACATGATTAAAACTCTGTGAAACCCAATCTATCCATACTATACACAGTGCACAGCCACCCAAAAAACACGATGCAATGTTTCCATTTACAAAACCAAACACACAGTCACGGTAATAGCTCAATTCATTGTTGATTCATTGGCCTAACACAGTATTACTTCAAATTTTTCCAATGGTGATCAACTATGTTGTGCAAGTTCAGACTTAAACAATCAACAATCATAAGGATATAGCTCCCAAAGTCATTCAGTTCAATAATCATTCGACCCAAAATAAAACCATAGTTACCACGCCCATTGTTTCATTTGCAACAATACCATACACACAATGCGATATATGTGAGCCACATCAAGCATTTGTAACCAATTCCAACTATCCTCTAAATAATCATTAGTGCCAATACTAGTGACTACGTATCAACCAAACCATTCACCATTGTTAAAAAAAACAATCAACTTAACAAGTTGTGGCAACTACGCATACCTACGCATCAAAACGAATTGGGAGCAGAGGCCTTTTCCATTAACAATACTGAGCATTAATTATAAGGAGAGTATATGTGTTCTTTGAAAGTGAAATTGGCAATGAAAGGTTTACCCTTATTATCACAGGAGTAGTAACCAAATTCCATACCAACACGACTGCCATACGTCCAACTGGGCGAGACCGTATTCAAAGTAATTGACCACAATAACACGTAGCAACTTGACAGGCACTACAATCTCTTATAAAAAATTCTAGACTAGAGGATTAAGGGTCTACTCTGTAGCCAACATGGAGCCAACTCCTCGTAATGGTGGAAAATTTGAGGCCAAGGGTGTGTACACAGAGAGAGCCATGATTCATTCGTGGACAGGTAACAATCCATGGCAGGGGGTCATAGAAAAAGGTGAGGTTCCCATTAGGGCCGACAATTTTACTTAATGCACACGGGTTATAACCCTCGTGTTCTTCGTTTTACATGCCATAATCCTGAGGTGAAGACAGGTTTGAGTTAAGAACACAACACTCGCTTCATGGCCCTTAGTGTTGGAAACACCCAATGCCCAAAAGAACTCAACACAGTGCCGCAGGAGACCTCCAACTACTAACCCCCTAAAAAACAAAGACTGGGTTTAGTGACAAATACGTGTAGATAGCCATCCACTCAAGACAAACAAAAACCCTCCACTTCACCAACAAGAATAGCAGAGAGCTACCACCCAAGGTTATCCATAACTTATATGAATTTAATATTATTATAGGAAGAACCACAACTCAAGGACACAATTTCCCATAGTTGAAACACTTAGGAAAGCACAAACCAATACACATGAGCCAATATCATTTCATAACCATAGAAAAGTCATGAATGGACAAAAAAAAGAACATACATGTAATCAAATTCCTTAAAACAGGAGTTGGCCAAGTGGTTCTTCCCTACTAAAAATCTGTATCATAACCACAACAGCAAGATCGAATGATAGCCTGATTAGGGTGGTGGCTAACGGAGGAGTAAAGGTGATGTGCAGTAAATGCACATCGCCTCCACCCACAATGAATTAATTCATCAGTATATGCCAACACATTAACCATTAATCAAACCATGTATCAAAACCCCCACCACATTAAAAACCAATATCACAACTTATGCCATAACATAATTCAAGTCCCATATAATTCAACCATTTGCATAACCAACAGCATTATCACCTTGCCAAATGTGCCACCAGCATTCCATATCATATGTGTTTTAACCATAACCCAATCACAATTGCATGACCACTTACTTATTATCTAGGCTTTAACAATAATTGTTAATTATTTCATGCATGTAGTATAGTGAATAGGATAGCTTTAAACTCTTCTCCCTTTCATTTTTTTTATTTCTTTCCAATTGTTTGCATGTAGTATAGTAAAATTGTCGAATTAGATCCCATTTGTTATAGTATTTTTTGCTTCTCTCAAAATTGTCCTCCATGCAATTTCAATAACATGCTTGTTGTGTAGGTGCGATAAGAACATAATAGCATAGGTTGTAGTAACATCAAGAATCAACACCTCATAAGCTCAAATCGTAACGAATAACAACAGTATCTCATCAACCATGTAAGTCATGTCGCATATCATCACAACATCAAAAGTGAACAGATATGATCTTCAATAGTTCAATGGGGGTCCCACCTACTAGTATTATTTAGTTTTTTATAATAATAGGATTTAGCAACACTTTGCAGGAAAAACTTCGTTGACAATTTTAATCGTCAACAATACCCAACACCCAATTGAGAAACATTATGTGCAAAAACTCATTAAATCATTAATATTTACTGTTAATTTATTTCATGTATCTTATCAGCTACATATCACACACATATTTAACCATTTGACTGATACTATGGTTCTGAATTCATCTAACATCACATATTTAAAACATGAATGCAATTGTTAAAGAAAACAACAAACACACAATATTCATACAACCATTTACATAATGTAATATCATAAGAACAAAACATAAACACTTATATGTTTAGAATGTAATCCAATTGGTTGCATACAAAGGATGAACCTCCCATCCATAGGCATTGTTGTTCATTTTCTCTCAATAGCAGGCCACCCCCGAGTTGAGGCTATGAGTCCACAAGGAGATTCATCCCATTGGTTGTCCATTCTCCACATACAACAGCCCCAAAACCCAGGTTCTACTCCCAGAGCAGTTCCAATCCTCCAGCTCTCTCTTTTCCCATAACATCCACTACCCAAGGAATGTACCTCTTTCACTGTTCACAGCCCCTCAGGATGTACCATTCATTTATCAGGGCTCCTAGTGAACTCGGTTGACCAGGAATCTCTCAGCTAGGGACTCTAGGAACTCTTAGTTTCTTCAGGATTTCTCACCGCATCCTTCACAAGGATCTTTAGTCATTTCCTCCATAGGTAAAATGAACTACAAGATTACAACTCATTTTATAGGCACATAGGCCTCTTTTCTAGTATAACCAAAGCCCAATAATGGTTACCTTCAAGAACAACATGGCTGGTACTCTCTCTAACACTTATCTCTTCCCTTGTTTTCCCCAGAAAATACATGTAAAACTTGTCTCTTTTCCTACTTGAATTTCATATTCTTCCTTGCTTACTTGACTCTCACTCTTCCCAGAGATGATTGCACTTCATCCTATGCTCCCCAATTATTATGGGATGTGACCTCTCACACCCACCCTCTTACATGAGTTAAATGATTGGATTCTCATACACTCAATCAAAAAATAGAAGGTTTACATAATGATAATAATTCAGGAATGTGAGTTGGATTAATACCCATGAATATTTCCCCCCTTGGACCCCTCTCTCTTGTGGAAGAATAACCACCCCATCATTCTTCATCCCTTTTTTATCGTATCCAATGATTACTATTTTTGTTAGTTATTTCAATGCACATAACATATAGTTTTTCCCCGAACCACATTAAATAGATACGAGATCTTCGCCCCAACACATTGACTCACCAACCTAATTCACATTTATAAAATTACATTTTAATTCATGGGGTTTAGAACCAGGTATGTTACACCCCTTGTTTGAGATTCAAATGGTTTGGAGTAGTGCCATGTTGTAAGTATTTCTTGAGGTCGTTGTACCAGGAATCTTCAAGTATAAGAGGATTATTTCATGCACAAAGATAGATCATCTTCC
Source organism: Picea engelmannii (assembly GCA_009831015.1). Classification (NCBI taxonomy): domain Eukaryota; kingdom Viridiplantae; phylum Streptophyta; class Pinopsida; order Pinales; family Pinaceae; genus Picea; species Picea engelmannii. The sequence continues at coordinate 56,370 of ML832582.1, forward strand.
CAACCACCTTCCAGTTGATATTCAGAATCCAAGTCTTCAGTGTCTAGCTTAAAAAGGCCTTGACCTTTCATGATGTTGGCAGGATTGAACTCAAGATCATATTTTTGCATGGATTTCATCCAATTTCCTCAGAATTCTCCCATTTCTTTTTGAACAAACAATGATATTACAGTTGGGTGAGGCACGATAACTTTGGTGTGATTCTTTAGGATTTAGGGTCTGAATTGTTTTATGGCTTTGTGGGTAGCAAATGTTTTCTTGTCTATTGCATGGTAATTCAATTTAGCTCTAGTTCTCATTAATGAAATGGGACGTTCATTCCCTTTCTCATCCTTCCCACTGTTCTTCATCCCTTTTGTATCGCAACCAACGATTACTATATTTGTTAGTTATTTCAATGCACATAACATATAGTTTGTCCCCCAACTACATTAAATCGATATGGGCTCTTCTCCCCAACACATCAACTCACCAGCCTAATTCACATTTATAAAATTACATTTTAATTCATGGGGTTTATAACCAGGGATGTTACACCCCTTTTTTGGGATTCGGATGGTTTAGAGAAGTTTCATGTTGTAAGTATTTCTTGAGGTCATTGTACCAGGAATCTTCAAGTATAAGAGGATCGTTGCATGCACAAATATAGTTATCTTCCCAACCATATTCCATTTGATATTTGGAGTCCAAGGTTTCAGTTGCTAGCTTAAAAAGGCCTTGACCTTTCATGATGTTGACAGGATTGAACTCAAGATCATATTTTTGCATGGATTGCATCCAATTTCCTTGGAATTCTCCCATTTCTTTCTAAACGAACAATGATATTACAGTTGGGTGAGGCACGATAAATTTGGTGTGGTTATTAAGGAGGTAGGGTCTGAATTGTTTGACAGATTTGTGTTACACATTATTTTTGTCATCCCTATGATCGTTAATGATGTAAACCTATATGTTGCCTTCAGAGGGGTCAATGGCCTGAGTTCCTAAAGAGAGAAGGGAGAAGAACTTTTCCTGAGAAAAGAAGTTTCATTTTCCTATGTAAAAACCTTATAAAAAAGGAAGTTCGCAGGTTGCTATATAGGCAGGGTGCGAGAATGGCCCATTCTCGCAGGTTGCACTATAGCTAGGGTGTGAGATGTTCACAGGTTTCTCTATAGCTAGGGTGCGAGAATGCCTACACGTGGGAAAAATGAGCGTTTTCGCGAATCTTCTAGAAGGAGAAACTTCTATGGTGAGGTGGCTTCCGAATGGTTTGGATCTTACTCGCTTTCATGATTTAGTGGGATCATCCTAACCTCCTCACCTTATCCTCTTCAACTTATAAAAGGAGAGGAGTTCTCATGGAAAAAGTTAGCTTTGTTGGTTCTTGAACTTTGTTGGTTCATGAGCTTGTTCTTGATTGGCTTGGAATTATCAGCTTGGTTGGAGTGGCTTTGAGATTTTCTTTGTCAAGATAGATTGTGAGTAGCTATCAGATCTATGGTTTCAGAATCCTTGAAGCAAGGAGTGTGTGGGGAACGAAGGACATTTGGAAGGGACCTTACGACATCAAGGCCGTGGTTTTAATCTCTCTTTCACATTTAGTATGATACAGTAATATGATTCTTTCCCATAAATCTATTTTCACTTTATTGTGTAATTCCTTGATCAACATAGGTTAACCTTTGAATATATTGTGCTTTCTTCACTTCGGTTGGTTTGTGTTGTCTTGGTCTTGACTGCACGAGAGCACTGGAGCGAAGCAGGAGCAACAAAGACCATAGGAAGTGTTAATAAGGTATGATCCTTGTTCTTGCCTCTTATTTAATTCAATGGTTAGAATCTAGGGAAAGAGTCATATTTTGTCTTGCTTTGTTCTAGATTCAGGTGGATCTAGGGAGATCGGTTTGTGTCCGCACTTACGGATTTATCCAATAACAAAATTGGCAACTCCACTGGGGAACGGATTGTTTCCTAGTTAGTCTAGTTTCCCTTGCCTTGATTGCTTGTTTTCTGGTCTCTAAGTCTGTGGGAGATCCATCAAGACTCTCTGGATTTGAAATATCACTCAAATTTTTTGTCCTTTTTCCAAATTTTGTGTTTACAGACATTCTCGCAATGTACCCTTTAGTGGCCTGTGAGAATCATCTGAGTTCGCACCCTATTGTGTAATCCAGTGCGAGATGTTCGCACCCTACCTGTGTCTAGCCTACGAACTCCAATAATGTTCGCACTTCACCCTATAGCTAGGCTGCGAACCCATTTTAAATTTGTGTTTGGAATTAGGATGTCCTATTTTTTGATGCCCAGTTTTGCTTTGATCAACTCGATTGAACTTTTGGAGCCTATATTGATCTGTTTGCAGTCTGCTTGACATCCTTTGAGTTTCTTTTAGCCACTTTTGATTTGTTTGGTTTTGAAGGATTAGTCTCTTTCTTTGAGTGTCTTTCAATTACAAAGCGTGTGTTTTCTTTAGAATTTTTTAGGGAAAGATCAGATTTCTTCTGAATAGTTTGCTTTAAAAGAAAAATTTTAGTTTGGGTTTCTTTGTTTTAAGAAAGTTCATTATTGATTTTAGTGAAATTTTTTAAACAAAAAGATTTAATTTCTTGCTTTATATTAGATTGGGGGCATCCTTGCATTTGAAGTAGCAAAATTGAATGATTCTTGGCATTTGTTGATCTAAATTATGAAAAAATTTCCCCCTCATGGCCGGGGGGGGCCATGAATCGTGCATTGGTGTTCAGTACCTTTTTCTCATTTCTTGAGAATCTTTATATTGAGGAATTTAATGAATTTTGGGACATCGTGCATATGGGAATGATAAATGTTTTCTCCTTCTCGTAGCATAGATTTCATTGAAATGAAAAGATTGCATCTTCATATCTTTGCATAATTTTTGAGTCGGTCAAAACACCATATTGTCCACGCCATCTTCATTTTGAGTAACAACAGCCATAAAATAAAGCGCTCATAAAAATTGATTAGACATTTTTATCTTTTTGGTAGCAAACCTACATTATATTAGTTGTAGGGCTTTGGAATAGGTGTGAAAGCCAACTTTCCAAAGTTGCAAACAAACATAGAAGCTTGAGTTAGGGAGCGGTTAAATCCACTTATTACATTTTGTCCTGGGAAGCCCTTCTAACACAAGGGTCAATCACGAGGTCGCATTGAGACTGGTAGAGTTACTCACCCTACTTTGTTGTTCTTGGTGTAGAGATTGCATGTATTACGGGGGTCACTTGAAGGTATACCCACAATGATGAGTGGAAGCCTCTCAAGTTGATTTCGAGCTAGATACCCTGCCCTTGCGTGTGGATCGGACTGTCGACTATCCCCCCAGGCTTTATTGTTTTCAGTGATAACCTTAGTGGCCTATCTCTTTAGGGTCTTTACACAAGGTGACTGTGGAGGGGAAAGTCTTCACGGTACCTGGAATCGACGTTGGCCAAACTCACTCGGGCTCCTTGGAGGGTATACCCACGATTATGTGTGGGAGCTTGCA
>ML832582.1:73094-105851 GCA_009831015.1 Picea engelmannii
TATACTTAAACTCATTAAAATAGATTCAATATAAAGTCTACTATCATATTGAAGAAATAGTTCTTTCAATGCAACAGTAATTAAAACAAAACAAGATTATAATTAAATGATAAATAGTTATCATTAGCTATAATCAAATTTCCATGAATCTATAATCGAATTCTGATAAAATATATTCATCTCTATAAAGATAGCTTTAAGAAATTAAAGATTCAAATCAAAACTGAATTAACAAGAAGAAGTAACAATAAATTTTCAAATCATACAATAGTTCAAGTGAATGAAATTTTTTTATTAACTTCAAATAAATATGTTCTTACACGGTCCTCTAGAATCCCACAGAAAGATAATTGCTTTAATACAATAGTGTAATCAAGTGACTCTTTCCCTGCAGAATTGCTTCCCCCAGTTTCATATTTGGAACTCCTTTACACTTGTGAATAAATAGAGTTTTATACATTCATTTTCCTACAGGTCGACTCCCCCTTGAGTCATCCAAAACTTGCTCCTCAATCAGCTACAGAATTTGCAAAATGTTAATTCTGGAGAGAACGCGCCCAAAACAAACATTATATATCCCAAATGATTCCATCTCTTCAAAAACAATCTTAGGATAAGGTAAATGGGCATGTTTATGAGGTTTTTTTTCAACTGTTTAAATATATACATCATTGATCGCCCAGAAATGGACCTGCAAAAATGTTTCCTATGAAATGGCATAATAGCAAATCTGGTTCGCCTCCTTCCTGATAATATTTCTCCCACATGGTTGATTTTATAAGTGAATCCTTTCATCTTAAGGTAATTGACCTTGTTTTTGAAGTGGGTTTTCAACCATTTTTCCATGTTCCTATTGGTTTGCTTGGAATCTAAGCTTGAAGTTAGCCTCCTTAAACTGATCTGAAATCTAGTCTGACTCAATCAAGTCATGATTTCTCCAAATCTATTTACTTTATGAGAAAATATTCTTGGGGTTAAGTAAATAAACCCATTTTGGAAGTGTTTTTTCAACCGTTTCCTCAAATTCCTCACCATTTGGCCAAGATTGAACCTGGAAGTTCTCCTCCTGAAAATTGATAGCACAGAAATTTTGAAAACTCCCTCTTAAATCCGATAACATTTCTCTCAATTGTTTCTTTTTTTTTAGGAAATGTCCCAATTAGGAAAGTAAACCACCCAATTTGGGAAGTGAGTTGTCATCCTTTTAAAGAGATTCCCCATTGTTTTCCCAAAAAAGAAGTCGAAAGATTGTCTCCTGAAAATGATATGAATTTGTCAATAGATGTTGTCCAATCACTACACATTGAATAATTTTAACTGAATGAACTATTTTAGAGAATATAGTTGAACTGCAGATCTGTAATAGACACCAATAACAAAAAGAAATCAAATTCATAACAAAAATATATTAAAATATAAACTACAAGATCTTCAAATAAAATAAAATATGATTGATATCACATATTCTAAATAAAGAAAAATTACATAACTTAACTGGACATTATGTTTTGAAATTGAGGATTTATGCAAAATTGAGGAAATTAACTCCAAAATAATTAATAATCACTCAATTGTTGGCAAATTTAAATCAACCAATTAAACCACATTTTAGAATCACGTGTTAATTATTGAATAATAAAAATATTCCTTGTAATCTTGTTTTAGAACAAAGTGAATGTGAGGAATTCATATTAAAACTATTTCCAATAAGTAACCAAGTTGTTGTGATTTAATAATGTCCAATGAAAGAAAAACCAATCACCTAAATAATAAAATATTTACATGACTATATAAGAAAATCAAACAAAACAAACCATATCAATGGAAAGATATCGAAGAGAAAAATATGAGGAGAATGTCAAAAGGACAAACAAGACATAAAAGACACTAAAAATATAAAACCAAGAACAAATCAAGGTGACATTACCAAAAACCATATGGGGGTTGTTATAGCAATATTTTCATCACCCCATGCAACTTGCTCGAAAGGCCTTTTCCATTTCCCTATGCAAACTTGAAGTCCCCTGTTGCACTTCCCAGAGCTAAAAATCATATTTTTCCACATATACGCACCCTAGCAGTTATACATCATGTGTATATGTAGGTTGCACCACTACAACCCACGTACATTGAGTTTGGTGATAAAAAAATAAAAATTATGTTAGGTTTCCATGTCACGTCATGAGATTCATGATCCTTGACCTTCCATATACTGGAAACGTTCTGACTCGTCCCTTCAGTTCCATTTGAAGGCTATGAATGGACCATATCCAAATCGTGGAAAGGGAGAGAATTCAACTTTTGAGAGCATAGTTACTCTGGAGAAATTATTCACTTCATATTGAGTCTGCATCCCTTTGTCCTTTAAATTCTAAACACATTGTTCATCCCCCAAGATCTTCCCTCTTGGATGGAGAACCTCATTGTCTCTATTATATGAGCTTGACTTTGGTGGAGGATTGAAATGGTGGAGGCCCAGTTGGAAGGGACTTAGTTTCTCAGTTCTGAGATGTGATGACACGGAATTTTGTCACTCATACACTTCTATTGATCATATTTTAATATAAATACTCTTTTCTCATCCAATTGATTTCTTGCAAATATTCGAATTATTATTCCATGGGAGTATTTGTTATGAATGTTAATGGATTGTGCTATTGTATGTGACAACTTTATATATTATCACCATAATCTTGTGTATCTTGGTTGTTGAGGACAAGTTGCAGGTATAAATCTTTGAGTCGAGTGCTCAATGGTGGTCTTCATCGAACGTTCGGACGAGGTAGGCTCTTTATATTGTCTTGTTAGCATTTTCATTTATATATCATACTTGGGATTAAATTTTGATTTATGTAGTCATTCTGTTTGTTGTGGTTTACCCCATGCCATAGAGTGTTTTTCCTCGTAACAAAATTGGCGATCATACTGGGGAGTGAATCTTCATTTTGGGGTTTGGAGTGTCTTTATCCTTTGATTGCTCTCTATTAGCTTGAGTTTCCTTGTCGTCTAATTGCTTGACAACCTATTTTCATTTTGAATTTGAGTTTCTTGGCCTTATCCTTAACCTGGCAGTGATTTAATACATATATGTGGTTTTTCCCTTGACAAACACGTACGTACGCGATCTATCATTCTATACAGCGCATACATACACGGTTTTTTCTTAAACAGTCATGTACATCAATCATTTTTGCTTGATTGTTGATTTTGGTGTTTTTTGGGTGAGTTTTGATAGTTGTTGAGTCTTCTTAGGTCTTTGTCATAACTGTTGAGTTCCTACAGAGTGATAGGAAACCTTTCTTTGGTTGAGTTTCCAGGTGGTTTTTCTTTCTCGTCATCTTTTTCATTAATTTTCCTTGCATCTTGGGCAATGTTTTTTCTTCTTGGTATCCTGCTTGATTTGTCTCTTTTTGCTTACAGTAGGATCTATATGTCAAGTTGTAGTTCAGTCCTTGCATTTTCATTTCTTTATATTGAAAATACAAAAATATGCATTTTTCATTTTGGCATTTTCTCTTTTGGGTTGTTTATTATTGAACTTGATACATGTATAGAAATATTTCATCTTATTGAAATTGCAGAGTTGAATTGAAAGTTATATTTGTGAAAAGATTATCATTTTTTGAGAATTGAATTTTAGAACTTAAATTTATGTTCATATTCATTTCCTTTATTCGCTTATTCATAACATCATCAGTTTCATGACCACATATTTTGAGTAAAACAATCCATTAAAAGTAACGTTGATTAATTTAAAATTTATTAGAGACGATTTTATTTTTCAAGGTACACAAACTAGATTAAGATATAGAGCCTTGGAATAAGATTTTGTGAGTAAACTTCTCCAAGGATATTAAACTCAGCATATGTGTCTGAATAAGGGAGTGGTGAAATTCATTGTATAATTGGTGATGTCAGGAGGCTCCACTCACACCGGAGTTAGGCACGAGGTCACGCAAAGTTGGTTGTAGAGATATCCCTCTAACACCTTCTTAGCGTCAGAGATATTTATGGGGATCTATTTGTATCTGGGGGTCTTGCTAGTACCTTTAACTCTGTGAGAGGCAGTGCTTTCAAGATTTTGGGCTTTGTTACCCTACCCATATGGTGGACTTGACTTATGACTGTTTGTCTGCACATTGGTTATATCATGGTGGATTTAGTTGCTTGACATAGGTAGCCACATAGATTACTTGCATGGGTTATTCTATAGGTACACTGAGTCAAATAAGGGTCGGAAAACACACAAGCTTTATGGAGGATTACCTCTCCGGGGGGATATCACCAACTGCATTGTTAAGCCCATGAAGGCCCTTATAACTAATTATGATACCTCCAATCTTTTGAAGGGAGTCTCAGACCCCTCTTGAGAGAGGCATACCTACTCTAGTGAGGGAGGCCCCTTTTTAGCCATTATATCATGTTTGTGTGCATTGGACTTTTTGATTTACTTTGGTGTGATATTTGATTATTAGTTGGCCTTAAGATTTTGTATTGTGTCATGAGTTTCCATTGCTATAGTTAGTGGAGCTCCCATGACTCCCTTAGTTGGCGTTACCCAGCCCATGGTATTTGTTCATTCCATGGGGATGAATCCTTTTGTATTTCTGAGTGCTACATCGAATCATGATACTCAGTCAATACCTTGGGCCTCTAATCATTTTTCTATTGGTATTCTAGACATGTCTTTGCACTTGCCATCCTTTTTCTCGTCTTCTTATGTGAATCCTATTTTTGGGTCTGGGGGCATGATGCCTCATTTTTATCCCTTTTCATTTTGTGGGAGTCATATCCCTCAACCAAATGTTACGGTAGCAGGTTGGAATCTCCCTTACTATGGATCCAATCCTAGCTTCACTTTTCCAGGAGAAAGTGCTCAAATGGGAGGTCATTCTACTTATTACATCATGTCCATCTATCCTCCTTCCACTATGTTAGTTCCTACGAACTCTTTTCCCATGGAATACCTCCATCTGTCCTCTGGTGTTTCATCCGAGCGAAGTCAATTTTATAGTATGAGAAACCCCCTTCACAAAGTTCCTTCATCTTGGGGAAACATATATCCTCACCTGAGTAACCTTGTCATGTTTCTTTCTCTTCACAAGCGGCTTCCTCGGTGACGATGCCCTTACAACCCTTTATGAATCAGTTTGGAGGAGGATATTTTCCTTCCTGACAGGGCCATGGTGTATACCAGAACCCTTCCTAGCCTGCAATTTCTCAAAACCAGTCTTTCCCATAATCTTGGTCTCAAATGTCGCAACCAGTTGTTGCAAGTCATGCTAGAAGCACAAGTCCAGTCACTGTGAGTCATACTGGCATTATATCACCAACCTTTTCAATTCATGTTGGATATAGGTCAACAAACTCTGCAAGTCTTGTTGAATACATGAAATCAACCACTACAATTCATATTGGGAGCACAACTCTAGTCACTGCTAGTCACACTGCACATACATCACCAACCTCTACTAGTCATGTTGGGGATTTTTCACCAACCTCTGCTAATCATGTTGGAGGTTCGTCAACAGCCTCTGCAAGTCATGTTAAAGACAATATACTAGCCTCTACAAATCATGTTGAGAGCATGTCACGAGCCACTGCAAGTCATGTTTGGGGCATTCATACAATTGAGAAACCATGATGTATAGGATGTAAGCCCAAGTTCTTTTGTATACTTTTCAAAGGAGGTCACCTAACTCATTTGTTCCTTGCTATTATTGTGGTACAAGAAGCACAATCCTTGTCTGATATCCCTTTAGTTTCTAATTCATTTTTGGTTTCCCAAATTTTTAATCCTTCTTTGGTTGATACAGCAGTCATGTTGATGCAATATTTGGTCGACACCACCCTTCTTGTGGGGAGTGATGCATCTCTTGACCATGTTTTCTCTCATCATGTTCAACCAGTGGTCATGTCGATGCAATATGTTGATACTAAGAGGGGGGGTGAATCAGTATCAAGTACAATTTTTAAAAAAAAATCAACTTATACTTCAACCAGATTATATATTAAATTATATCTAATGAGAAATGAAAAATAGTAGAAGACTTACACCAATACACCACAATACACCATGCACAATATATGATAAATAATCAATAGTTATTGTTCAAGGGAAGTAATGACTTCCAAGGGAAGTTACAGTTTCCAAATATAAAGGGAGGGATAAACCTCCAAAATGAATATACAATCCTCCAATATCAAGAGAGGGTTGACCTCTCCATCTTTCCCCTTCCTTCCACCCAATAATATATAAGAGATAATAAAACTTTACATTAAATTATCACTATCAACCAACCATCACATCGAATCTGATAATGTTTCCTAAGACTTTTTCAACTTCTACAATTCTTCACTTCTTGGAATACTATGATCCTATAGATAATATTACTCAATGTATTCTCTTAAACACCTCCAAGTTTTACTCCTTGAATCCTCCCAGAAAAGGAGTTATAGAGAAAATGGTAGACCTTATTCAATTTTGGTTTATTCAGGAGAGCGAACATGTACAGAATTCCCCATGCACAATATTTAACATACGATTCTGAAATTCATACAAAAGAAACTACAGCCCGTACTATTTCCAATGCAATTGGTCTCACTTCATTTGGATTCTCTATGAATAAATTATGATTGTTTTACCCGGAACACCTGTTTATGACTAGCTTCAGGACTAGTCAAAAACCTTATCTTCCACAGAGTGTATATCCAAAAGTATATGAAATAAAGAAATGAAATTTTTACCACAAGTACCTAGATATGTCTTCTCAATAGCCTCTGAATTTCACCATTTGAATCATTCTAGAAACAAAGTTATAGCAAAAATGGTAAGATGACCTATAAATAATATACTTTAGAACACATCACCAAAAAATTTCATCGTCCCTTGAAATTCGGTCTTCTTTACTTCATATTTCCTCTAAAAATCGACTTATATCTCCTTGTTCATGAACAAAATTGTGTGTTTAAAATGAATGTATAATGATATGTATTTATACCCTTTATGTCACTTCATTTTCACATTAGGTCTGACATGTAGTTTATGCTTCAATTCACATTGTCATCTTCAAAAATTAATTTCTCCTCAATCGTGAGGATCCACATGACGTGCCACATACCACCGGAAGTGGCATGACTTATACTATCCATCCATGGGTGTTGTATCAGCATGTGTAATTTCCTTCATTTCTATCTACTTTGATCAATTGTGGGGTCCAAAATCCAATGGCTAGGGTTGACATCAATTACTACAACCAATGACTAGGGTTGACATCAATGACAACAACCAATCTTCCAACAATCTCCCCCATTGTCATTGATGGAAACACTCATGCTCCCCCTTTCCTCATGTTCCTGGTTTCTCTCCCCCTTTGACATCAATGGCAAAGGGTGGGGTTTCTCCCCCTGAGTTTAATGGAAAAAGGTAACTCTCATCTTTGGGGCTACTCCCCCTGAACATATAGAACTTAATAACACTTCATTTTTATGGTCTCTTTACTTCTTGGAGATTTTTTGTGGATCTAGGACGTATATGTTACTTGGTCTTCTTGTTGCAGTTTCAACCAATATTCCTGAACCTTCTTCTTCAATTTTGCATCTTTGTGAGTCAAACGTGAGAGTATATCCTTGATCACACATTTTACTAACACTGAGTAGATTATGCTTCAAGTCTTTAACCAATAGGAAATTCTTTGCTTTTACATTTTTGCTTCCAAGCTCTACTACACCTTTTCCAAGTATTTTGGCAGATGAGTCATCTCCAAATGAAACATTGCCACCCTTTCTCTTCAAGCTGGTGAATTTGTCTTGATCATCGGTCATGTGTGAATAAAATCCACTATCTATGTACCATTCATCTTATTCTTCACATTCTTCAGTAGTTAATTCTATTCAACAATATTCATTGTTTGGAATCTCTTTCCTTCACCATATTGTGGTTTGCATAGGGACATTTGGCATAGGAGTATCTTCATTCATATATCTACAATCCCATGATTTATGACCAAGATAATTACATTTGTAGCATACAATATTTTTTTCCATCAATGGGGAAAATGAATTATAATTTTTTGTTGACAAATCCACGATTGTTTCCATATCTTCCATTTACGCCATTCATGTTTCTTGCATAGTTGTTCCTTTCATTGATTCTATAATTAATTGTCTTATGTCCAAAATTTTTGCAAGTATAAAAATGACAAAGAAATAAATTTTAATACTTGGGAGTAAGTGACCTTCTTTGTGATGTAGTCCATCTGGGTTCATTATCTACTCTTTTTTAGTTTCCTTCATATTGATTGAAGCTTCTTTGATTTCTGAAGGTAGGAGGTCTTCTTGGATATTCATCTCTTTTGTAATCATTCACTCTTTCTGGTATCCTGGTCCACTTCTCATCAACTGTCTGTGTAGATATTTCTTCAACCTTCTTGTTGGTATTTGCATCTTCTTTGTATGAAGTTTCACCCATGCATACAATATGGCTTAAGTCTTTTGGCACTTGAGAGTTTCTTAATCTCTTCCTCAATGAGACAACTTCTTGTTCAAGTTTCTCACAATCTTCTTCTTTCTTCATCATTTGGACATTCCTTAATTCTCCTATTTTTCTTGCTTCTTTGAGTAGAGTTTTCAAGGAAATGGTTTCTTCTCTTAGTTTCTCTTAGTTTCTTCTCTTAGTCTTATAATTGTTTCTTCAATGTTTCAATTGTCTTTTCACAACTACCCAATCCACTTCTTAGTTTTCTATGTGTGTTTTTAAGCTTGCTATTTTCAATCTCAACGTGCTTCAATTTTTTAAGATTCTCATCTTCTTGTTGGATCATTTATGCTTCATGATTTTCTTCTTCTTCATTGGACTTTTCTTCTTCAGTATCATCTCTTTCAATACTTGGATAAGGACATTCAAATTCAACATGTCCTACTCCTTCACAATTAAATCAAAAGAATTCACCTCTATTTGCTTCTTTGAAATATGAGATGTTGTAATTTGCTTCAATTTCTTCTTCTTATTCTTCTACTTCTTCCCTTGCATAAAGGTCTTGTAGCTTGTGCCAAAGATATTTTGTTGATGCACATGATCCCACCTTGGATTTCACTGAATCTGTCAATCCATCTAGGATGGTATCTATTGCCAATTTGTTGTTTCTTCTTGCTTCCTTCTAAGATGTAGTCGTTGGTTTCTTCAAAGCATTGTATCTTGAAGCAACTAAGAACCAAACATCTTCCCCAAGATATTTCAAGTAAGTCTCCATTATATTACTCCAGTATTCAAAACTACTTCCATCAAATCGTGGAATCCCATTTGGAATGTTGTCTTCCATTTATGCTTAGGATCTTCCTTCCATTGGTTAAACTGTACTAAAGGTAACCCGCTCTGAAACCAATTGTTGATACTGAGAGGGGGGGTGAATCAGTATCAAGTAAAATTTAAAAAACTTTTTCAACTTATACTTCAACCAGATTATCTATTCAATTATATCCAATGAGCAATAAACAATAGTAGAATATTTGCACCAATACACCACAATAAACCATGCACAATATATGAGAAATAATCAATAGTTATTGTTCAAGGGAAGTAATGACTTCCAAGGGAAGCTACATCTTCCAAATATAAAGGGAGGGATAAACATCCAAAATGAATATACAATCCTCCAATATCAAGAGAGGTTTGACCTCTCCATCCTTGCCCCTTCCTTCCACCCAAGAATATATGAGAGATAATAAAACTTTACATTAAATTATCATCATCAACCAACCATCACATAGAACCTGATAATGCTTCCTGAGACTTCTTCAACTTCTGTAATTTTTCACTTCTTGGAATACTATGATCCTATAGATAATATTACTCAATGCATTCTCTGAAACTCCTCCAATTTTTGCTACTTGAATCCTCCCAGAAAAGGAGTTATAGAAAAAACGGTATACCTTATTCAATTTTGGTTTATTCAGGAGAGCGAACTTGTATAGAATTCCTCGAGCTCAATATTTAACATACGATTCTGAAATTTGTACACAAGAAACCAAAGCATGTACTCTTTCCAATGCAATTGGTCTCACTTAATTTGGATTCTCTATGAAGACGTTATGACTTTTTTACCTGGAACACATGTTTATGACTAGCTTCAGGACTAATCAAAAACCTTATCTTCCACACAGTGTATCTCCAAAATTATAGCAAATAAAGAGATGAAATTTTTACCACAGGTGCCTAGATATGTCTTCTCAATAAGCTTTGAATGTCACCATATGAATCGTTATAGAAACAAAGCTATAGAGAAAATGGTAATATGACCTGTAAATAACATACCTTAGAACACATCACCAAAAGACTTCATCCTCCCTTGAAGTTTGGCCTTCTTTACTTCATATTTCCTCTTAAATTCGACTAATATCTCCTTGTTCATTAACAAAATTGTGTGTTTAAAATGAATGTATAATGATATGTATTTATACCATGTATGTCACTTCCTTTTAACATTAGGGCCAACATGTAGTTTCTTATTCAATTCACGTTGTCATCTTCAAAAATTCATTTCTCCTCAATAGTGAGGATCCACGTGATGTGCCACATACCACTGGAAGCGGCATGACTTATACTATCCATCAATGGGTGTTGTATATGCATGTGTAATTTACTTTATGTCTATCTACTTCGATCAATTGTGGGGTCCAAAAGCCAATGGCTAGGGTTGACATCATTGACTACAACCAATGACTAGGGTTGACATCAATGACAACAACCAATATTCCAACACATTCTTCGATCGGCACCACTCCTATTGTGGGGAGTGATGTCTCTCTTGACCTTGTTGTCTCGCATCCTTTTCAACCAACAGTTGAAGAAGTGGTCGTGTCGATGCAATCTTCATCCAATCCCACTCTTCTCTTCGAGAGTGACAAGTCTAAGGATGTGACATTTCTGATGCAATCTTTGACCCATCCCACTCTTGTTTTGGGGGGTGATGTGTCTTTCGACCATGTCCTTAGAATTTCTAGTTCTATACCTTCTGAACAAGGGATCATTTTAATATGTCTGAGTATGTTCCCTCCAAGTCCTAGGGTGGTTTCCTTTGATTGGAATGATCTTGTAGAGCCTTGAATTCCTTCTTCTACACCCTTTCAGATAAGGGGAATTCTTTGATATATTGTAGATAAGGTAACCTATGCAAGTATTTTATCCTCCTCAACTTGGAAAGCTTTGGGTTTTCCAAAGCTTGTGTCAGTTATCTTTGAGTTGTTGACTTTCGACAGAAGTCTTGCATGGGATCCCTGGTCTCCCTCGTCATATGTTGCTTAGAATAGCATTCCTGAGTCTTAGTTAAGATTTTTCTGACTCTATAAAAAAATGAAAAGATTGTCAAGTGAAATTGTCTCTTTCACACTCATTAAATGGCTTTAAAAGGACATATATTTGGTGTAAGTTTAACCCTTTTCGTACCAAGTAGACTAATTTCAAAAAAGGAATACTCTAGTCACTAGTGGCTAGAAGAGTTCTCCTAGGTATAGTTTTATACTTGTTTGGGCCTAGGGGACTAAATTTATGAAAAAGAACATTCTTTGGAGTTAAGTTGTAATTGCATTCCATTATCTCACTTGCAGTATTGAACCTATTATCGGTTATCGCTTTCTCGTTATAAGCCTATTACCTTAGGAATTTGTGTCACTAGCCAAGCAGAGCCTTGTTTATATCATTTGCATCTTGACACCATGTACCCTAAGAGGAAACATTCCCCCGAGTGTCCACATCTTACATGCACCTCCTTGCATTGAGCATAGGTATGTTCCATCGTTGGAACTAGTTTCTTACTCGCGACACTCATTTCCTCCACTGTATCATAGCATTCACTTTCTTATGAAAAAACAAAAAACAAAGACGGACGGGAAAAGAAAATTATTTCATATTGGCAGCAGTCGTGTCACCTTTGAACAGAGCACAAACTTTTGAGTCAAATTGTCATCCAAAGTTTGGGTTTAGCATGATCTTAGGAAGTTGAGCTCATTAATTAGAGTTTACTCCTCTGACTGGTTACTCTTCCAGTCCCTATGGAGAGTTTGATTGGTGCCTCCTGCATCACAAAGTTTCATTATCAAGTCTATGTTGTCGGAGTCTTCCATATGTCTCATGTTCTTGTTCAAAGGATGTCTATAAGCCTCTGTCGACCATTTATCAAAACTATTGACTTTGCATGTCGGCCATACCCTCAGTATGTCTCAAAGTTACATGAAGTTGTAGTCCTACTTTGCACCCTGGTCCTTCTTTCATTATGGGTAGGTAACCTTGAACCCAGCAGTCGACATCTCCTCATTGGTCATTGATTGGGAGGTTTCCCTTGTGTTCGACGAAAAGAAATATATTCACACATTGGAATTCATGCAATGTCTTGGATTCCATTAGCCTTATTGATGGTTTACTCTCCTTTGTAGACATTTTTCATTATTGGTTGTTATTCAGAGGGTCTTTTTCATGCACTTCTTGCATCTGGTGCATGTGAAAGACACATAGGTTCGTTGGTTCGTGAACATGTTCTTTGTCTGAGTTCCTCCAAATCATCAAGCTATTTCTTTTTGCCTTGTGTTGAGTGATGAGATATTCCTTAATGCTCTCCTTTCAATGGGTCTCCTTCCATCGACTTCATCTCATCTATTCTGGAAACGAGGCCTAGAGTCCTATGAGTACCTAGAGGCTTGCATTCATCATTGGTAATTTCTCTCGTCGTTGACAGTTGGGAATACATCAATGTCTCATGATCGATGGATTATTCAAGTGTTCGACCTCAACACTTTTATCCACACTTGTGAGAATGTACTCAATGCCTCGATACCTACTTTCATTATCAGTAGGTTGTCTCATGTTTGTTAACAGTATACCTTAATGACCGGTAATCAAATAAAGTCTCATTATGTTTGACCTCAACTACTTTATTCACACAATGTGGACTTGCACCTTTGGTGGATCGTGTAGAAGAATTGAAGAGATCAGTTTATAGTGACAGCTTTCCTGAGTTGTTGCTATCATTCATTGGACTAGCACCTATATGACTTCAGTGATCATGGGAGATCATATTGTACTATGTTTTGTATAGATATCTTCAGATTGATTTTGAGATTGGTTTTCACTGGGCCTTGTTCGTGACTATGACATCCTATGGCATGTATCTACTTTTTATTTCCTATTCATGGACATGAATAGTTGTTTGATATATTTCCATATGGATCTGTAGTGTAATTCAAATTGGCAGCCATGTGTACAAAGTCATTATGGATTGTAATATTCTTATGAACAACTAGTTCATCTAGTTGGGTCTCCATTACTCCACTTCTAGGAATTATAATGTATTTTGGAAATCACAGATACTCCTCTGACCTCACACATTAGGGGCAATATGTTATAGAAATATTTTTCTCACCCCATGAAACTTACTCAGAATGCCTTTTACATTTCCCTATGTGGACTTGAAGTCCCCTTTTGCACTTCCCAGAGATAAAAATCATATTTTTCCGCATATACGCGCACTAACAATTATAAAGCATGTGTATACGTAGGTTGTGCCACTAAACCACTCATACACTTTTGTTGATCATGTTTTAATATAAATACTATTTTCTCATCCAATTGATGTCTTGCAAATATTCAAATTATTATTCCATGGGAGTATTTGTTATCAATGTTAATGGATTATGTTATTGTATGTGCTAACTTTATATATTATCACCATATGCTTACGTATCTTGGTTGTTGAGGACAAGTTGTTGGTATAAATATTTGAGTCGAGTTCTCAACGGTGGTCTTCATCAAACGTCCAGACGAGGTAGGCTCTTTATCTTGTCTTGTTAGCATTTTCATTTATATAGCATACTTGGGATTAGAGTTGATTTCTGGAGTCATTCAGTTTGTTGTGGTTTACCCCATTACATAGAGTGATTTTCCTCATAACATCAATGATCCAGGTTGATATCGGTGGCCTCCCAACTTTTCCAAATGGTTCAAAACAGTTTTCTGACAATTTTGGCAATTTACTATTTTTAGCAGTTTTTAACTTCTGGGGCCATTTAGAGGGCCCAAATGAAGGTTTTTCAAGATAGAGGTTCTCAATGATAGACAAAGGAATAATTGAGCCCCCAAAATGAATCTCCTTGACAATACCTTTCCAAAGAGCTATCACATGCCTAAAACGAAGATCGTATGCGAAAGTTACGACCCCGGGAAGTTGATGTACTCACTTACCCAAATGGGGCCCACATGACTTTTGGCGCTTCATCTCCTAGGGTTAGGTTTTTGGATGTCTAGGGTTTTTGGCATTCTTTTTTATTGTAAAAAATTCCTTCAGAGCCTCATTGTAACCATCTTCTTGCGAATGCGAGTAGTCGTCACATCTCTTCTCAGAGATAAGCTACCACCATTCTAGCGAGTCTTTCACTCTGTATTTTTACAGTATCTGTACATTTCTTTCATTAATAGAAATCATGTATTACTGTATATCTATGTTTATGGTTGAATCTCTGATACATTTATGTTATCTTGTTTAATATCTATGATATCTCTGTGCATTTATTTATTATATCTCCGCTCGCATTTCGTGCCGAAAATAATCTGGATCAGTGGTATCAGAGTAGGCTGCTCTTGATCGTTTTTTTCAGTGCATGTCCCCGACGAGGTCCGAGTATAACAAGTTCGGTCTCAAGCTTGTCTCTCTTGAAGATAATCGCTCTCGCACACCCAATAAACCCTCAATGGCAGAAGAAAATAAAAACAACGGAGCAGACGATCCTATCAATTTGTTGCTTGAGCAAGCTCTCACGCGACAGAGGGACAAAATGATGGAGAATTTTTCCCACATCCTTCAATGTCTGTCGATAATAGTAGGCACATCTTCATCAAGCGACCACTTTGGAGGCACCTCGCCTTTCAAGGTACAAGTTAATTTTGATATTCCTATATTTGAAGGACAGATACATGCAGAAGCCCTAGAAAAATGGTTAACTCTGCTAGAAGGTTATTTCTCTGTTTATAATTTTTTCGACAAAGAAAAGATCACCTTCACACTCCTTAAATCTCTCCCTCATGTCAAACATTGGTGGGAAACTTACTAGGAGAAAAGTTCCACAGAGGAGTCTGGAATATACAGGGTCGATCCCACTTGGGATTTTTTTGTGGATGCGGTAAAGGAACAATATTACCCTGTTGGCAACTATGAGGACCAATACATGAGATGGACCACACTGCGGCAAGAGAGGGACCAAGAAGTTCCGGAGTTCACCAATACCTTCCATACCTTGCGCACCAAGTTGGGTATCAAAGACTCTGAGCGACATTTGGTTTTGAAATACCGTGGGGCTCTACACAGATACATCCAAACTTAAATGGATTTCCTGGACATCTCATCACTCGGTGTTGCTTATCAATATGCTGTTAAAATCGAGCAGAAATTTAAGCACCAGAACAAACGAGAGTTCGGATTTGCAAATCCACAACAACTAAAGTATGACAAAGACATCCCTAACAAACAGTCTCCTAAAAACCAGTCCAAGACACAGGAAAAGAAGGTTCACGGGAAGACAAAGAAGGACACCGGAAAATGGTGCAAGTTCCACAAAATCCCCTGGCACAACACCGATAAATGTCGCTCAAAACAGTCATTGGTGGCTGAGATCAAAGAAAAAGAGACGAACCCTGATTCTGAATCTGATTCTGAAAATAATGGTAAAGGACAGATCATTGACGCAGACCCCACTGCTATTGTCGCGACTGCAACAATTCAACCAGAAGAACCAACAGATCCTAAAGAGGGGGAGTGCCTTTTTCAATCATAGATGTGGGTGAAGGGGACCCCACTACATTTTATTTTTGATAGCAGAAGCCAGAAGAACCTTATCTCAACAGAGGTCATCAAACAGTTGGGATTGTCGACAACACCACACCCACAGTCATACAACATCGGGTGGCTTCGCCAAGGATGAGATCTTTGTGTTAGCCAACAATGTCGATTGTCATATGGCATCCAACCCTTCAAGGATGAGGTATTATGTGATGTTTCCCCACTGGATGTTTGTGATGTTATCTTGGGCCAACCATATGTGTGGAAGCGCCATGTTGTTTATGAGTCTTGACCCCGCAGTGTCATTGTTTCTCTGGGGTGTCATCTCTACAGAATACCAGAGGTAGTTCCAACTATTTTTCCACCTAATAAGTGTCGCAAGTTAGTATCTCATACTGCAAAATTTAGCTTCTTCATAATCTGTTCAAAAGGAGAACAGAAGGACACTGCAACCACTACAGCCTCGCCCCAAGCACCTTCTATCAAACAGAAGCAAGTCGACAAGGTTGCAACAAAGAAAAAATATTCCTTCTGCACATCATCCTCTCATGTAGCCCAACTTTTTGAATGGCCTCAGCCTCAACAGGTTCATAACAAACTTCCACAAACTGAGTAGCGCGATATCTCCAACAAGGCAAGCAGCTCACCAAGATGCAAATTCAACAAACGCTTTTCCCTCTCCCCCGGGAACTCAACGCAATGGATACCATTGCTTTCTAAGGAGGTAGGATTTATCTAGGTTGATATTGATGGCCGTCAACCTTTTTTGATTGGCTCAAAACAATTTTTTGCAATTTTGGAAATTTACTATTTTTAGCAGTTTTTAACTTCCGGGGCCGTTTTGAGGGCCCAAATGAAGGTTTTTCTAGATCGAGGTTCTCAATGATATATGAATGTGTAATTAAGCCCCAAAAATTAATCTCCTTTACAATACCTTTCCAACGAGCTATCACACGCCTAAAACGGAGATCGTATGCAAAAGTTACGACCCCAGGAAGTTGATGTACTCACTTACCCAAATGGGGCCCACATGACTTTTGGCACTTCATCTCCTAGGGTTAGGTTTTTGGATGTCTAGGATTTTGGGCATTCTTTTTTATTGTAAAAAATGCCTTCAGAGCCTCATTATAACCATCTTCTTGCGAATGCGAGTAGCCATCACATCTCTTCTCAAAGATACGATGCCACCATTCTAGCGAGTCTTTCACTCTGTATTTTTATAGTCTCTGTACATTTCTTTCATTAATAGAAATCATGTATTACTGTATATATATGTTTATGGTTGCATCTCTGATACATTTATGTTATCTTGTTTAATATCTATGATATTTTTATGTGTTTCTTTATTATATCTCCACTCGCATTTCGTGCCGAAAATAATCCGAATCAAGCAGCCCCTTTACTTTATTGAAAAATAAATGGGGGTTGTTGTTTGCCACAACAATTAGTGACACATGGGGACAAAGCAGTTATCTCTAGTTAAGATAATAGTACTAAATATACCAAAGATCGAAATGAAACCTTTCAAAAACTTCTTACACACGACACCATTCTGAAAGGTCCCACATAAGATGAAATCAAAGAAAAATAAGCTTTTAAAGATGAAAGTACTTGAATGCTTAATTCCAAAACAATGAATCCAAATATGGGAAAATTTATTAAATTTAAATCACATCTCTACTTTTGGAATGAAAAAATATCTAGGAGGCTTTAAGGATTAGTATGCATCTGTTATAAAAATTCTTATTTTCCCAGCATTGCTTTGCTACCAACGGGCTTGTTCAGTACCCCGATAAATTTGTCTTGGTACCATGTGTGCATTTACCCACTATCGGCTAGCCTATTCAGTACCCCAGGGGGTTTACACACACTTCCCACACAAATGTTCTTTCAACTTTCTAATGACATATTTTTTATAAATATATTTGTATAATTGATTCTAGCAATTAAGTGAAGAGAGTGGGGTGGTACAAGAGGGTTTAGCTTGAAGTATTGGATGTGATACCAGTTTAGTTTGACCTCACTATTTCTCTTCAAATACCAAAGTAGAAGATTTTAATTATGGTGGGGATGGGAGGGATTCAAAGTAAAGAATATTGGCAATTCTTTCATTATAAAGGTAATCTTATAATACTTGAAACACATCTTAATGTTCTGCATGGATAAGGGTTAATGTACAAGAAAAGTGAAAACTAGGTATAGATGACCTTTAGATAAATGAAATCCTATTTAAAAATATAGAGTAAGGATGTCCCTATATAAACCAACTGGTGTATCTTAGAAATAGCTTCCCTCATATAAATTTTAGAAATGTCATGAAATCAAATCAAGACTAAGAGAAAAGAGAAGCTAGTCAAATCCAAGCAAATCAAATTCTAAGATAAAAGTGAAATTAAATCACTAATCAAAAGAAACTACAAACTTGAAAGAAAGGAGAAACTAATAAGCCAAAAATTCAAGAAAGACAATAAGACAAAAATGAAAAGAAATATCTCAACATAAGAAAGAAAATTGATATTTGTTTCAATTATGTTGAGATATAGATAGGTTATGTCTTAAAGTTTTAGAATGAATTAGGATTTTTATTGCAAAATTTTTAGAATGATTTACCAAAGTATTGTTTATTGTCCCTCTTGAAAATCTTACTTCTTGGAACAATGATTAAGCTTTAAATGATTGGTTTTATGAATAAATATTATAACACAAATTTAATGAAAAGCATGAAAAGTAAGATGATAAGAATGAACAAGGAAAATTTATTACCTTGGCGACTGTTGAGCCTCCTTTTTGTCACCTCCAATTGCCTTATTTTTCCCATATCCTGACCAATTTTTCCTAATACTTATGCATTATCTTCCTATTTTAATCATCAAACATGTCCTTTAGAAATTATTACATACATATGAGGTAATTGATGTTTAATCGTGATTTATAATGATTTATTAATGATTAGGATTAAATATTTGATGTTTAGAACTCTCTAATTACTTTGGATGATTCAAGCAGACTTCATGATAACAGCTCTTATTTATGCGCTCGTCCGGTACCTGTTGTTGAGTTCGTTTGGTATCCTTGTGCTCATCTGGTACCTGTTGTTGAGTTCATCTAGTACCTATTGTTGAGTTCATCCAGTACCTATATTCCCGATCATCCGATACTAATTGTTACGCTCGTCCGGTACTGACTTGTATAACTATGTGCATCTGGTACCAAGTTATGTGACTATGTGTGTCTGGTACCGACTTATGCAGTTGTGTGCCTCTGGTACCCATTCTGAATTTCCAGGCTTGGTTGTTTGAACGAGATTGTTCTTGAATGGTCCAAGGAATTTTTTGGTTCGAACATTCTCTGTTCGTTGGAGACCACGATACATTTCATCACTCGTGCACTCTGTGTCATGAGGATGAAATTGTTCCCTTAAAAATCGATGTATCATCCAATTGTAATATTTATGCAAGTATTTGATGTTATATTAAAACTTTGATTGTAACAGTTGCCTCCCTTTAAAGAGAGATCCTTGTAGATGATATACATATACAGATATATAATTAATCATTGTTATGTTGTAGGATTGGTTCTTGAAGAACTCTGGATTGTACCTCCATTTTTCTGAAGTAATGATATAATTTTAGTTCATAGATTATATGTGTGCATTTACATCTTATCTACTGTAAGTTTATCTTAAGAGATGCCTTGTTGGTACGGCAAGGGCCCACCGACCCAATCAAGGTAATTCTCTTTGTAATTAATTGTGAATATGATTATGGTTTTTTGTGTGTCTGGACAAAGTAATTTATGTTTGATTATAGCATCTAACTTCATCCCTATCATGTTCTAGTGATACATTTAATAAGAGGTCACATGGATGTGTGGTAATTTTGAGTAAGTGAGAGTTGTGTGTGTAATGTGATATCTCTGAGTGTAACTATTTCTAAGTAATTATTTCTCATCGTTGTGTGAGTATATGAGAAAAATCATTCAATTTAAATTCTTTAGTGTTTTGTCTAGAATAAATGTTGTAGTGTTTGTTTTCATTCTGCAAATCTAAGGACAAGTTGGATCTCCATATTTCACCATACATAAGCCTGTAATGGAGCATTCCACTTCACTTAGATTTCTCTTCCAAAATTAATTAGACTACACCTTGCAAACACATGCACAATCAATACCTCCATCTCTCACCCTAAATGCACTTATAATGGAGTGCTTTACCCTGCCTGGTATTTCTTTTAAGCTTGATTAAGTTTCCTTTTAAAATTGTGCATAGTGTGAATTGTTGTTTGTGTAGTTTCTCTAGGAGATAGAATCACAAATCATCTTTACCTTTCATGAGCCAACAATGAACAAATCCATCACCTAAGCAAGAACTCTGGATTATATGCTTATTGATAAGTTTTGCTTTATGGATTTTGAATTGTGTGGAGAGTGTTATTTGAAAGGTGTGAAAACAGAGTATTTGGTTTTGAAATTGTTTTCTTACATAGACTATACTCAGTAGACATAGGTAATTATATGTTATCGGCATATGCAATGCATCAACTCTATTTATTACAAAATCGGATTGACATATTAAATGATTGCAATATATTGAACATATAATTGCTCCAACATTTTGGCATCGTTGTCGGGGAGTTGTAAATGGTAATAGGTAGTGTTTGAATTATATTTATTTTATGGTTTTGGAGTGGTTTTAAAGACGACATGAGGGTGGGGAGAAGACGGTAAGATGTGAGGGAAGAGCCTACACATCCACTTTAGTGGGGTTGCTCCAAAGTCAATTTGTCCTCTTACCTTCAGTGGATAGATTTTGTGTTGAGCTAGTATTTAGATCTTCTTTGTATGCGTAGACGTAGAGATAGAAAAGATAGATTTATTGCATTCAAAATTGCAAAAAGTTCAATAAAATCCCCCAAAGTTACAGAACAATAAAGAAAAACCCCCCATACTAACTCAACTAATGTTTATGTAGGAAAAATTCTCAGAGGAGAGAGTTTAGAGGCAGTAATTGAAACTACAACCAAAGGTCCTCAATCTAAAGCTATCGTTCAAATTGAAAACATATTATAGCAAGCAGAAAGGGAAGCTCTGATGACCCAATCAGAAGGGAGAGCTGGAAAAGATACAGAGGTAGTGGTAGAAGAGGTCGAATCCTCCATTGGAGAAACACACAAAGTACTAGAACAATTGGATATCCCAACCAACCCAGTGGTTGAACCATTACTTAGTGGGGAAACATCACCGGCAACTTATAATGTGCTATTTGGAGATATGGTAGATGATGAGGGGAATGCAAACAATGAAATAGAGACATTTGGGTTCTTAATATTAGACATTACCAGAGATGTTGCTATGAATAATATTTATTGTCATCACTACCTCACTTCCATGGTATGTCAACAGAATATCCTGATTCATTTTTGTTTGAATTTGATATACTATGTAGGAGTTATAATTACAATTATAGTGCACAAAAACTAAAACTCTTTCTAGCCACACCTAAAGACTCAACATTAAGGTGGTTTATGAGCCTAAGAGAGCACACTATCTTATCTTGGGATCATATGAAGGAAACTTTCCTCCAGAAATATCAATATTATTGTCAACCTAGAGATGTTAGGAATGATATATTTAAAATGCAACAGTATGAGGAAAGTTTGGAAAATTACCTAGAAAGGTTCCTATATAAATATCAAAAGACAAAACAATTTTCCTTAGACATAGCCACAGTTAGGACCATCTTCCTGAAAATTTTGGGGAGTGAATCTTCTTTTTGGGGTTTGGAGTGTTTTTCTCCTTTGATTGCTCTCTATTAGTTTGAGTTTCCTTGTCGTCTAATTGCTTGACAACCTATTTTCATTTTGAATCTGAGTTTCTTGGCCTTATCCTTAACCTGGCAGTGATTTAATAAATATACGTGGTTTTTCCCTTGACAAACGCGTACATACGCAATCTTTCATTCTATAGGGCGCGTACATACACAGTTTTTTCTTAAACAGTCGCGTACATCAATCCTTTTTGCTTGATTGTTGAGTTTGGTGTTTTTTGGGTGAGTGTTGATAGTTGTTGAGTCTTCTTGGGTCTCTGTCATAACTGTTGAGTTCCTGCAGAGTGATAGGAAACCTTTCTTTGGTTGAATTTCCGGGTGGTTTTTCTTTCTCAACATCTTTTTCATTGGTTTTCCTTGCATATTGGGCTGCGTGTTTGCTTCTTGGTATCCTGCTTGGTTTGTCTCTTTTTTCTTATAGTAGGGTCTATATATCAAGTTGTTGTTTGGTCCTTGCATTTTCATTTCTTTATATTGAAAATACAAAAATATGCATTTGGCATTTTCGCATTTTCTCTTTTGGGTTGTTTATTATTGATCTTGATACATGTATAGAAAGATTGCATCTTATTGAAATTGCAGAGTTGAATTGAAAGTTACATTTGTGAAAAGATTATCATTTTTTGAGAATTGAATTTTAGGACTTAGCTTTATGCTCATATTCATTTCCTTTATCCTCTTAGTCATAACATCATCAGTTTCACAACCACGCATTTTGAGTAAAAAAATCCATTAAACGTAATGTTGATTAATTTAAAATTTATTAGAGACGATTTTATTTTTCAGGGTACACAAACTAGCTTAAGATATAGAGTCTTGGAATAGGATTTTGTGAGTAAACACCTCCAAGGATATTAAACTCAGCATATGTGTCTGAATAAGGGAGTGGTGAAATCCATTGTATACTTGGTGACGTCAGGAGGCTCCACTCACACTGGAGTTAAGCACGAGGTCATGCGAAGTTTGTTGCAGAGATATCCCTCTAATACCTTCTTAGCATCAAAGATATTTATGGGGATCTATTCGTATCTAGGGATCTTGCTAGTACATTTACCTATGTGAGAGGCGGTGCTTTCAATATTTTGGGCTTTGTTACCCTACCCATACGGTGGACCTGACTTACGACTTTTTGTCTGCACATTGGTTATATCGTGGTGGCATTAGTTGCTTGACATAGTTAGCCACATAGGTTACTTGCATGGGTTATTCTACAGGTACCCTGAGTCAAATAAGGGTCGAAAAACACACGGACTTTATGGAGGATTACCTATCCGGGGGGGATATGATCGACTACATTGTTAATCCCATGAGGGCCCTTATAACTAATTCTGATACCTCCAATCTTTTGAAGGGAGTCTCAGACCCCTCTTGGGAGAGGCATACCTACTCTAGTGAGGGAGGCCCCTTTTCAGCCATTATATCATGTTTGTGTGCATTGGCCGTTTTGCTTTACTTTGGTGTTCTCTTTGATTATTAGTTGGCCTTAAGATTTTGTATTGCATCATGATTTTACATTGCTATGGTTAGTGGAGACCCCGTGACTCCCTCAGTTGGCGCTACCCAACCCTTGGTATTTGTTCATTCCATGGGGACGAATCCTTTTGTATTTTCGAGTGGTATGTAAAATCATGATACTCAGTCAATACCTTAGGCCTCTAATCATTTTTCTCTTGGTATGCCATACATGTCTTCGCACTTTCCATCCTCTATCTCATCTTCTTATGTGAATCGTAGTTTTGGGTCTAGGGGCATGATGCCTCATTTTTCTCCCTTTTCGTTTCGTGGGAGTCATATCCCTCAACCAACTCTTACGATAGGAGGTTGGAATCTTCCTTCCTATGGATCCAATCCTAGATTCACTTTTCCAGGAGCAAGTGATCAAATGGGAGGTCATTCTACTTATTACATCATGTCCATTTATCCTCCTTCCACTATGTCAGTTCCTATGAACTATTTTTCCATGGAATACTTCCATCTGTCCTCTAGTGTTTCATCTGAGGGGAATTAGTTTTATAGTATGGGAAACCCCCTTCATGAAGTTCCTTCATCTGGGAGAAACATATATCCTCACCTGAGTAACCCTTTTCATGTGGCTTTCTCTTCACAAGTGGATTCCTCGGTGACGATCTCCTTACAACCCTTTATGAATCAGTTTGAAGGAGGATACTATCCTACCAGATAGGGCCATGATGTATACCAGAACCCTTCATGGCCTGAAATTTCTCAAAACCAGTCTTTCCCATAAGCTTGGTCTCAAATTTCGCAACCAGTCACTGCAAGTCATGCTAGAAGCACAAGTCCAGTAACTGTGAGTCATATTGGCATTATATCACCAACCTATGCAAGTCATGTTGAATATAGGTCAACAACCTTTGCAAGACATGTTAAAGACATGCAACCAGCTGCTAGAATTCATGATGGGAGCACAACTCTAGTCATTGTTAGTCACGTTGCACATACATCACCAACCTCTACTAGTCATGTTGGGGATTCATAACCAACCTCTTCTAGTCATGTTGGAGGTTCGTCAACAACCTTTGCAAGTCATGTTTAAGACAAGCTACTAGCCTCTACAAGTCATGTTGGGAGCATGTCACCAGCCACTGCAAGTCATGTTGGGGGCATTCATACAATTGATAGACCTTGACGTATAGGATGTAAGCCCAAGTTCATTTGTATACTTTGCAAAGGAGGTCACCTAAATCGTTTGTGCCATTGTTATTGTTGTGGTACAAGAATCACAGTCCTTGTCTGATAGCCCTTTGGGTTCTGAGTCATCTTTGGTTTCCCAAATTTTCAATCCTTCTTTGGTTGATACAGCAGTCATGATGATGCAATGTTCAGCCGAAACCACTCTTGTTATGGGGAGTGATGCATCTCTTGACCATGTTTTCTTACATCATGTTCAACCAGCGGTCATGTCGATTTAATCTGTTGATACTGAGAGAGGGGGTGAAACAGTATCAAGTACAATTTAAAAACTTTTTCAATGTATACTTCAACCAGATTATATATTCAATTATATGCAATGAGTAATGAAAAATAGTATAAGAGTTACACTAATACACCATGCACAATATATGAGAAATAATCAATAGTTATTGTTCAAGGGAAGCTATAGTTTCCAAATATAAAGGGAGGGATAAACCTCCAAAATGAATATGCAATCCTCCAATATCAAGAGAGGGTTGACCTCTCCATCCTTTCCCCTTCCTTCCACCCAAGAATATATGAGAGATAATAAAACTTTACATTAAATTATGACCATCAACCAACCATCACACAGAACCTGATAATGATTCCTGAGACTTCTTCAACTTTTGTTATTCTTCACTTCTTGGAAAACTTTGATCCTGTAGATAATATTACTCAATGTATTCTCTGAAACTCCTCCAAGTTTTACTCTTGGAATCCTCCCAGAAAATGGTAGACCTTATTCAATTTTGGTTTATTCAGGAGAGAAAACATGTACATAATTCCTTGCGCTCAATATTTAACATATGTTCTAAAATTCGTACACAATAAACTACAGCTCGTACTATTTCCAATGCAATTTGTCTCACTTCATTTTGATTATTTATGAAGACGTTGTGACTGTTTTACCTGGAACACATGTTTATGACTAGCTTTAGGACTAGTCAAAAACCTTATCTTCCATAGAGTGTATCTCCAAAATTATAGCGAATAAAGAGATGAAATTTTTGCCACAGGTACCTAGATATGTCTTCTCAATAGCCTCCAAATTTCACCATCTGAATCATTCTAGAAACAAGGTTATAGAAAAAAATCGTAATATGACATGTAAATAACAAACCTTAGAACACATCACCAAAAGACTTCATCCTCCCTTGAAATTCGGCCTTATTTACTTCATATTTCCTCTTAAATTTGACTAATATCTCCTTGTTCATTAACAATATTGTGTCTTTAAAATGAATGTATAATGATATGCATTTATACCCTTTATGTCACTTCCTTTTAACATTAGGGCCAACATGTAGTTTATGCTTCAATTCACATTATCATCTTCAAAAATTCATTTCTCCTCAATCGTGAGGATCCACATGATGTGCCACATACCACCAGAAGTGGCATGACTTATACTATCCATCCATGTGTGTTGTATCTACATGTGTAATTTCCTTTATTTCTATCTACTTTGATCAATTGTGGGTTCCAAAATCTAATGGCTATGGTTGACATCAATGACTACAACCAATGACTAGGGTTGACATCAATGACAACAACCAATTTTCCAACACAATCTTCGATCGGCACCACTCCTATTGTGGGGAGTGATGTGTATCTTGACCTTGTTTTCTTGCATCCTTTTCAAACAACGGTTGAAGAAGTGGTCGCGTCGATGCAATCTTTAGTTGATCCCACTCTTTTCTTCAAGAGTGACAAGTCTAAGGAAGTGACATTTCCGATGCAATCTTCGTCCCATCCCACTCTTCTTTTGGGGGGTGATGTGTTTTTCGACCATGTCCTTAGAATTTCTAGTTCTATACCTTCTGAACAAGGGAGCATTATAATATGTCGAAGTATGCTCCCTCCAAGTCCTAGGGTGGTTTCCTTAGATTGGAATGATCTTGTAGAGCCTCAAATTCCCTCTTCTACACCCTTTCAGATAAGGGTAATTCTTCGATATATTGTAGATAAGGTAACCTCTGCAAGTATTTTATCCTCCTTGACTTGGAAATCTTTGGTTTTTCCCAATCTTGTGCAAGTATTTTATTCCTCGACTTCAAGTATAAAAGTGAATCACTATAAGTAGCTTTAATATTTTATTTTAGAGTTATTATTTTGCATGTATTTTTTCTTTTATAAAGTACCTTTATTGTAAAAGTGATCCCCACTTCTTTTTATAAAAGTGGGTCACTTCATAAAGAAACTTACACTATCACGTGGTCCTTTGGTTATCTTTTATGCCTTTTTTTCAAAAGGGCATAACTCTCGCATCCAAGTTCGTTTTCAGTGTCGGTTTTTTTAAAACCGCATAACTTTTCGAGATCTTTCCATCAAGATAATCAATTTCCATTTTTAAATCCATATTATTTGCATATTTAATATGGATTCTACAAGTAATCTCTTGCTTACTAGCACCAACTACTTCTAATGGAAATCTCATATGGAAGATTTATTAAGAAGTAAAGGCTTGTATTGGCTTACCTTGGGAAAGTAAAAAGCACCCATTAATTGATAAGAAAGTAAAATGGGATAATAGGAGTTATGAAGCACGTGGACTAATCAGAATATCCATCTCTCCTGATTTAAGGTTCCACCTTAAAGAAACTGATGACCCTGAAGAAGCTTGGGAAAAGATTGAATCTGTGTTTGGTAAACTCAATATTATTCGAGCACAACAGGTAGAAAATCAAGTATTGACCTTAATTCCAAGTGATTTTTCTTGCCTTAGAGATTATCTATCTAAGTTTAAAACACTCAGAATTTTATGTGAAGAATGTGAGATAAAAATGGAGGAAGAGATTTGCATCTATCTTATTCTTTCTAAGCTAGGTAGTGCATATTTTGTGTTTGTATATACCTTTTATTCCATGAGAGATGCTCTAGGGAAAGCTTATGAAAAACCCTCGTGAGTCCTTTTGTGTTGCTTTTATTAGAGAGGAAGATAAGCTTGGAGTTACAACTTGGAGTGATCAGCACTGCAGGTACCTCCAACAAAGCCTTAGTTGCCCAGTAGAAAGATAAACCCAAGTATCCCAAGAAGCAACATCCTCGCTACAACAATAAGCAACATAAGGGTCCCAAACCCACTCAGACAGCTTCAACTCCTAATGGTGACAAAGGAGAAAATAAGAATACTGACAGACATTGCAAATTTTGTGATAAATATGGTCATGATGAGTCCAAATGTTTCAAGAAGATGGCAGCTTTAGAAGCAGCGATGAAGAAGCACAACATCAGTATTGATTCTACTTCTTCTTCTTCTAGACATGCACTTTCTTCTTCTAGTTTCTCCTTCAATACAACTTCTACTTATTCTTCTAATGAGTGGCTTATTGATTTTGGAGCATCTTATCATATGGCCAAGGATAAAGGCATATTTTCTACTCTAAATGAATGTAACACCAAGAAAATATTTATTGGTGATGATAGATCTCTTAGTGTTGTAGGATCTGGAACAATTCATGTATATAATGGTCATTTCAATGATGTATTATGTGTTACAAGTCTTTCTTGTAACCTTCTATCAATATATAAAATCACTCATTCAGGTGAAGGTAAAACCATAGAGTTTTCAACTCACCAAGTTGTAATCAACGATCTAAAAGATCCTAAGCATGTTCTTGCAACTGGAATTGTTGATGATATTACCAGGTTGTACAAGTTTGACAACTTTGGGTCATCATCTTTTTCATCGGTTTTTGTTGCTCATAGCTATGAGTTGAGAAAACTTTGGCATGAGCGGTTTGGTCATCTAAACAATTGCTCATTGTATCAACTATGTAATCAACATATGGTGACTGGTATTCCTTATGTTTCATGCAGATATGTTGTTTGTGTCAGTTGTGTTCTCGGCAAACATCATCAGGACAATTTTGGCAAACGTGCCTCTTAGAACGCATCGAGCCCTTTGCAGCTTGTTCACAATGATTTGTGTGGCCCACCTTCTTCTCTTTCTTTTTTTGAGTGCAAGTATTTCTTAACTTTCATTGATGATTTTTCCAGGATTACTTGGGTTTACTTCTTAAAACTTAAGAGCGGAGTTTTTGACAAGTTTTTGGCCTACAAGGCCCTTGTATAAAAGCAATCTGGACATCAAATTCAAAAGTTAAGAACAGATAATGGAGGTGAATATGTGAACAATAATTTTACAAGTTACTGCACTACACAGGGAATC
This sequence comes from Picea engelmannii, assembly GCA_009831015.1. Lineage (NCBI taxonomy): Eukaryota > Viridiplantae > Streptophyta > Pinopsida > Pinales > Pinaceae > Picea > Picea engelmannii. The sequence goes on from ML832582.1 coordinate 101,605, forward strand.
CAAATACAACACATTGTTCCATATACACCACAACAAAATGGTGTTGCTGAGAGAAAGAATCGCACATTAAAATAAATGGCTAATTGTATGATCCAATCTAAGGGATTAAATCTAAAGTATTGGGTAAAAGCAATCAACTGTGAAAATTACATAGTCAATCTCAGTCCCACAAAGTCTCTTAAAAATATAACACCGGAAGAAGCTTGGACTAAAATTAAACCAGATGTAAGTCACTTCCATGTATTTGGCAGTATAGCATGAGCTCACATTCCTAATGAGAAAAGGAAAGCATTGCAGCCTAAAAGTGAGAAGTGTATATTTGTTGATTATTCTGAAGATGTCAAAGGTTACAGACTTCTTCAGCGACATAGTAATGAAATTATTATTAGAAGAGATGTTAAATTTGATGAAAATATCTTGGCCTGCGAGCCTAATTCGGTGATTGTGGCTTCTTCGGCCTGCGAGCCATCTTCGGTGTTTGTGCCTTGTTTTGTTCCTATTATGGTTTCTTCTTCAGATGATGACAGTGAGGATGAAAATCCACCTCCCCTTTCTCACCTTCCTCCAGATGAGTCCTTTGAACCTGAACCAGCGCTAGTTCCACTGCTTCCTAGATGTGTCTTTTCAAAATGAGAAGCAGTTGGTGGTCTTGTCGGTGATCCTCCAAATCAACGTCGAAAACGTTCACAGTTATAGCAAGCCTCTTCTCTTTTGGCTCAAGTTTCAGAGACTCGTGATGCATATACATTTGCATAAGCTTCAGTTCATCCAGATTGGGATACATTAATGACTAAAGAGTATCGTTCTTTAATGGAAAATGATACTTGGGATATTCTACCTCTTCCAAAAGGAAGAAAACTTGTTAGATGTAAATGGGTCTATAGAACTAAGTATGCATCAGATGGAAGTTTTGAAAGAAATAAGGCTTGGTTAGTTGCCAAAGGATTTTCCCAAGTTGAAGGAATTGAATATAATGAAACCTTTGCCTCATTAGCCAAAATGAATTCCATTCGCCTTGTTCTTGCCCTTCTTGCCTCACATAAATGGGAGGTCCATCAGATGGATGTTAAGTCTACCTTCTTGCATGGAGATTTTCAAGAAGAAATATACATGGAACAACCTCTTGGCTATGTCCAAAATGACTCTAGCCTTGTTTTTCGCCTTAAGAAATCTCTTTATGGTCTTAAGCAAGCTCCTCGAGCTTGGTATGCCAAAATGGACAGCTTTCTTATTGACACTGGATTCTCTAGATGCCATTCTGATCCTAATGTCTATACCAAGAAAGTAGGAAGCCGTCTCATAATCCTTGTCCTTTATTTTGATGACCTTATCCTTACTGGTAGTGACTCAAAACTTTTAAACCATGTGAAAACCAGCCTTAAGAACAAATTTGAAATGACTGACTTAGGATTTTTGTACTATTTCCTTGGCCTCCAAGTTTTGCAAACCAATGAAGGATTTTTTCTTTCCCAGTCTAAGTATGTTTGTGACCTTCTTCATCGCTTTCACATGGATGATTGTAAACCATCCCCTTCTCCCTTCCATTTTGGATTCAATCTTACTACCACCTGTACTTCTCCTGAAGTTGATGCCACCCTGTACCGTCAGTTAGTTGGTAGCCTCTTACACTTGACTCATACTCGTCCTGATATTTCCTTTGTTGTTGGTCTTGTTGCCCGATATATGCAAATACCCCATGAAATCCATTGGAAAGTAGCTAAAAGGATACTTTTCTATGTCAGTGGTTTCATTCAATTCGGGATACATTATAGTTCAGGGGGACTCCTTTATTGGTTGGTTTCACTGATTCAGATTGGGTCGGCGACCCTGATGATCGGAAGTCTACTGCAGGTTATTTTTTCAGCCTTGGTTCAAGACCTGTCACTTGGGCCTGTAAGAAACAACATGCTATTGCACTTTCTTCAGCAGAAGCAAAGTACCGAGAAGCGGTAAATGCAAGTCAAGAATCCTTGTGGCTTCAATAGATCCTTTCAGAGTTTGGATTCCAGCAACAGCATCTAACCAGCCTTTGGTGTGACAATTAGAGTGCCATCAAGCTTTCCAAAGACCTAGTTCAACATCAACACATCAATCAAATCGAGCTACACATTCACTTCATTAGAAAGCTCATTCATGATCAAGTTATTGAAGTGCTCTTTTTCCCTACAAAAGATCAAGTTGCAGACATTTTCACAAAGTATCTTACAGAAGCGAAGTTTTCCAAACTTCGATCTATGTTAGGAGTTCAGGAAGTTTTCATTAAGGCGGGATAGACTCTAATGCCTCCTTCCTTCTCCTATTGTGTCACTATTGTAAATCCTTCAATCCTATCCCAAGTTGTTCTTAAGGGGGGATGTTAGGATATTTAGACACTTAGGAGTTAGTTAAGATCTACTTGGTCTAATGTGTCATTAGGTAAAAGTGTGTTTCTTTAGTATGCATTTGTAGTTAGGAAATCCGACAGTCACGATATGTTCCCGATGTAGAGTGATCTGACAGTTCATACTCTCCTCAATCTAAACGGCCATTGATTTGTGGTTTAGCACTCGATTGGTCCATGATCTCTATTTAAAGAGCATGGAGGGTCATTTTTCGATGATCGATTGTGAGAAACTCTCTTGTAAAATCTCTATGTAATATTTTTCTTTTTCATTAATAAACTACTCCAAGTGGCTGCGTTGGTTGGGGTCTTGGATGTTTCCCCATAGGGGTTTTACCACATAAAAACATCAGTGTGTTGATCTTTTATCTGGTTATGTGAGTGTTTACTGAAGGTGTTCGTCCTTTGTTGGAATACATGTGTTGTTGAACAATGTAGAGAGACTAATCATTCCCTCATCCATGAAAAATCTAGAATGATGCTCACTAAAGGTATTGACTTTGGTCATCATATTTCCAGTACCGGAATAAGGAAGATCCTGCTAAAATTGACATTATTTCTCAAATCAGGATTCCTAACTCATAGAAAGAAGTTAGAAGCTTCTTAGGGTATGTTGGGTATTATAGGAGATTCATTCAAAATTTCACAAACTTGGTTGCCCCACTGTTCAAATTGTTAGCAAAAGAGGTTGAATTCCATTGGGATGAATAATGTCAGATTTCTTAGGAGGACCAAATTGGTCTCTTCCCTTTCATATTTGCATTGATGCCTTAGATACCGCTTTGGGATTTGTTCTAGGACAAAGAGAAAACCAACTTCCCTATGCTATCTACTTTGTCAGAAAAAATCTCTCCCCTACCGAAGTAAATTATATTGTCACTGAAAAGGAATTATTATCAGTAGTTCATGCCATTAACAAACTTAGACACTACATAATAGGGTATGAGGTTTTTGTACACAGAGACAACTCAACCATTATATTTTTAATGACTAAGCCTGTGACAAATGCTAGAGTTACTAGATGGCTGCTACTATTACAAGAATTCAATATTACTATCATTGACATACCTGGCAAAGATAACCTTGTGTTAGAAAAACAGGACCGCGGAGCAATAAAATAAAACAAATACTGAAATAAAACACAGAAGATACACAATACAAGAGAGACACAGATTTACGTGGTTCACCCAGTGTGGGCTACGTCCACCAGAGAAATTGCCAGGTCCTTTCTTTATTATTATCCAGCAAAATGAAGGGATACAACCTACAGCAAAACCCGTTGTAACTTCCTCTTCTTTCTCTCACAGTCTCTTCTCTCATAATACAATACGTGTCAACCTACATAGCCGCAATACATTTCCCTCATAAAAGAGGGTTGCCTTCTAGGTCAAAAAACCCTAACATAATCTCTATCGTTAGATCTCCAACCTTATAATGAACGGTCTAGATTTACAATGAAATTACAATATACTTTTACAAGGCAATTTTTTCTTCGGCGGCTTCGCCCCCAAACCCCCGTTGGGGGCCCGCTTGCCCTCAGACCCCCCAGCCGGGGGGATAGCCCCCCCGGACCCCGCAGAGGGGGGTACTTCACTCCCCTGCATGGAAGAGTGTACATACTTCTGGGGTTTAAATACTTCATGGGGTATAAACACGGCTGAAAGTAAAAGACCTCTAAATCAGGAAGATAATCAGGCTCCACAACCAAAAATCTCCTACTTGGAGACTGATCTCAACAAATCCACCACTGTTGTATATGTTGGACTCTGAACCTTCTTGGACCTGGCAAATTTCTCATCTTCATCTTCATTCTTGAAGACCAACTGAAACTGAGCAAGAACTCAGTTTCTCCCTGGTTACTCCCTTT
>ML832582.1:108999-121410 GCA_009831015.1 Picea engelmannii
GTCCACTTTTACAAAACTTAGTTGATTAGTAACAGTATTAAATTCATTTAAATGATCTGCAACAGACCCACCTTCTGACATTTTCATATTAAATAATTTCTTCATTAGAAATACCTTATTGGACGCCGAGGGTTTTTCAAACAATTTGGCCAATGCGTCCATCAAACCCTTCGTTGTCTTTTCTTTCGAGATATTGAAAGCCACCGACGCTGCCAGGCTCAGCCGTATCGTTCCTAGAGTCTTTCTGTCAAGAATCTTCCATTCTTCGTCCTTCATGGCCGTCGGCTTCTTTGCTACTCCGCTCAATGGTAGGAATAGATCCTTCTGATATAAATAATCTTCCATCTGCATCTTCCATAATTGGTAGTTTTGGTTGTTAAATTTCTCGACCCTAAACTTTCCATCTTCTGACATTGCTCCCACTCGAACCAGGAACCCTCTTTTCCTGCGAGTTACCTTACGCATTGATACCAGTTGTTAGAAAAAAAGGACCGCGGAGCAATAAAATAAAACAAATACGGAAATAAAACACAGAAGATACACAATACAAGAGAGACACAAATTTACATGGTTCACCCAGTGTGGGCTACGTCCACCAGAGAAATTGCCAGGTCCTTTCTTTATTATTATCTAGCAAAATGAAGGGATACAACCTATAGAAAAACCCGTTGTAACTTCCTCTTCTTTCTCTCACAGTCTCCTCTCTCATAATACAATACTTTCCAACCTACATAGCCACAATACATTTCCCTCATAAAAGAGGGTTGCCTTCTAGGACAAAAAACCCTAACATAATCTCTATCGTTAGATATGCGACCTTATAATGAACAGTCCAGATTTACAAGGAAATTACAATATACTTTTACAAGGAAATTTTTTCTTCGGGGGATTCGCCCCTGAACCCCCACTGGGTCACCCGCTTGCCCCCGGACCCCGCAGAGGGGTACCCCCTCTGCACTCCCCCGCGTGGAAGAGTGTACATACTTCTGGGGTGTAAATACTTCATGGGGTATAAACATGACTAAAATTAAAAGACCTCTAAATCAGGAAGATAATCAGGCTCCACAACCAACACCTTGTTGTTGATTTCCTATATAGACTTATTCATACAGGTGATAATGCACCATTGGATGACAATTTTCTAGATGAAAATTTGTTTGTTATTTCTACTTACATTCCTTGGTATGCAGATGTGGCTAACTATATTGTAACAGGAAAATTACCTCATAATTTTTCCCTTCGAGAAAAACAAAGGATTATTCAGTTGAGTGCAAATTATATGTGGCATGATGATTGTCTATATTGTACATGACTAGATTTAATGATTAGAAGATGTGTACGAGAGGATGAGATGTATGATATCTTCAAAGCCTTCCATGATGGACCATGTGGAGCCATTTTGTCGTTAAGAGGATAGCATACAAAATACTACAGTCATGCTACTACTGGCCAACTATTTTTCAGGGATGCAAAGAATTATGTGGCCAGTTGTGATGATTGTCGAAGGATGGGGAAACCAACTGCAAATGATGAGATGCCTCTCCAAGCTCAGGTAGTAATTGAACCTTTTGAAAAATGGGCTTTGAAATTTGTAGGACCTATCAACCACATGTCTCAAAGAAGAAGGTATATACTGGTATGTACAGGTTATGTGACTAAATGGGTAGAGGCTAAAGCTTTGTACTCTAAAAATGAACAATTTGTTGTTGACTTTCTATTTGAAAATATCTTTACTCATTTTGGTGTGCCTCGAGAAATAGTGACAAACCAAGGAACCCAATTTACCTCCAATTTGGTCAAAGCCATCACTGAACAATATCATATTAAATATAGAAAATCTGCACCTTATCACCCACAATAAAACGAACAAGTGGAATCAACTAACAAGGTGATAGAAGCTATACTTACCAAGATAGTTTAGTTACACCATAAATATTGGGTGGATTGTTTTCCTGAGGCCTTATGAGCCTACAAAATAACTTAGAGAAACACAATAGGCCATACACCTTATGAATTAGTATATGGGAAGTAGGTGTTGCTTCCCTTAGAATTTCAAGTAAAAACTTTCAGCACTGTTATGCAATTGGGAATGGATTTGGATAAAGCCCAGAAACAGAGGATACTACAGTTGAATGAACTTGATGAAATCAGGCAAGATTATTTGCAGAGGACTACACTCATTCAAGAAAAAAGGACTAAATGGAATGACAAGTACATCAAGAAGAAATCCTTTCAGCCAGGAGATTGGGCCCTTCTATATGATAGTAGCTTCAATAATTTCAAGGGTAAATTATCCACTTGATGGTTGGGACCCTATGAACTAGACACAATTTATGACAATGGTTCAGTGAAGATAAATACTATTGATGAAAATCAAACCTCCTTTGTTGTAAATTGGCATTGATTGAAAGTTTATCATAAACCTTTGTCTAGAGAGGATTTTATCAAACAAGTTCTTCATAATTCTGAAATGCAATTGGTAAGCAAGAGGATTTCTCCTCTTGTTGAACCACCACTGTAATTTTTTGTTGTCTGATTTAATTTAACTTTGTACATATATGTATATAGGTGTGTGTTAGATAATGATTTTTATGTTACTAACAAAAGCAAAAGATGATTGTGTTCTCATGTAGATAAGTAATAAGGAGGACATCTACCAAGTGTAAGTTTATTCCTTTATCCAACCTTGGTAGATTACTCATGGGAAAGGATCCTAATGGATTTTTCTTTAAGTTTTTCAAACTCTTAAAAATTGAAAACACCGACGAACATTAATTGATCTGGGATCAAGAAAAATCCATAGGAGAGTATCTGGAGTTTTCTTTAAGTTTTTCAGACTCCTAAAAATTGAAAACACCAAGGAGAATTAACTGATCTGGGCTCGAGAAAATCTATAGGATAGTATATGGAGTTTTCTTTAAGTTTTTCAAACTCCTAAAACTTGAAAACACCAGCAAGAATTAACTGACCTGGGCTCAAGAAAAATCCACAGGATAGTAGTAATTAGGTTCTTGTTTCCAATAAAATGGAAGTGGAAATAGAAGCAGTGGTTTGTCTGGTTCCAAAAAGAGGAGGTTTTTGCACCTCTACAGAAGGATTTCCAACTACAGTTTCCTTCTTGTTATAGATCTTGGATCCCAATCATTGGATCTTTTGCCTCATTTTATGATACTTCTGTTGCATTTTCAACATCCTTATACCAGTGTGTTGTTTATAAATTTTTCAACATGGTCAGTCAAAGGAACAAATTCACATATAGAATTAGTGAGTGCCAACATCTACTTCATCTTGGCCCTCAGAAAATGATTAAACACGAAGAACAAACCTACAAGATTCTAGGTACTTTGCCAAAGTTTCATCATGTACTAAAAGAACAGTTTATGAGTTCATCCGATACTGGAAAAGACTCTTTCTATTGGTTTGGTATTGAAAAGTCTCTCTGAGTTGGTCCGGTACTAAACCAATTATATGTTTTGGTCCTATACTAAACGATCTGTTGTGTTGATCTGGTATTGAGTTTTTCATCCGGTATTGATGATGGGATTCGGGTAACATTGTTTAAAATTTGATATTGATTTAAGTGATCAAATACATTTCAGGTAATATAGGTATGGACTCAAATTTTTATTCCTTTTTATTAAGAATCACATGAATTTTGTGTTATACATATGGTTACCCTCATATTCCCTTTTCATCTTGAGTTATTAAACCTCCATATCATTATTTTTCGAATTTTTCATGATTTTCCATGTTTTCAAAATCATTTGTGATGTACATAAATATCTTCATGAGGTGATCATCCAATTTGGAATATCTTGTCAAAAAATTTCATTTGTATGATGACAAAACTATGATTATGCCACCTTCTATGAACTCATGTTGTTCAAACTTATAACGTCGAATACTAGCCAATGGTGAATTTTGGTCACATCACCCACATTCGTCGTAATCACTGCAAAAGCTGATAAGAATGGGATGTGACGCTACTTATGGGTATGATCGTCACCTTATCCGTGAACACGATACTTAGGAATGATTTTTGACTCATTCCTTACCTTGCTATCATTTCAAAGAATTGATCGTTGTCTTCTTGTTCTCATTATATACGCTCTTCTGGAAGGATTTTCCATCTAGATGAGCATTAATTAATTGTTTCCTTCTATACACCACTCTATCCACTCCTATATTTTTGTTACTCTGCTTCCATCACCTTGTTCTCGTAATTTTACGTCAAGTACCAAACCCTCGCCCAAATGTTGTTGCCCATACTTTTTTTAAAACTCATCTTTAAGATGGCATGGGGGTTGACAAGAACGAACCAGTGGTCCATATGTACAGAGAAACGGAGGAGTATCAAGCTTGCAAAGAAAAATTTGAAAGGGTCGGCTAGGTTCCCTTCTTAGAAAAATTCAGAGGACATCATGAGGGGGTATATTGTGCCTTCACCCATACTTATGATGGATAGAATGTTCATTTGGGGGACCTAAAACTAATGATCACTGAAGCCACCATAGCATAAGCAATCGAGTTACCTTCCATTGGAGAGAAGTATTTCAAAGGCATCATCATTGACAGGAGCCTCTGTCAAAAAAAATTGAAGCCTGAGCACCTGGACCCAGATTGGAAGAAAGGTATCTCTAGAATTTGGATCAAAGAAGAATATTGGACAATGTTTGTCTGCTTACAGAAATTATTAACTTGTGAAGTGAGCTATGCAGTAACCTTTCTTTATCATTTAAGGATTTTATTTCATTTTGAAGGAGGCCCATACATATATTTCCTCATTTCCTTTGGATGAGTTTGAACAATATGGTGAGGGGGGTTAATTCTACATCTAAGAATCCTGAAACCAGACTCTACCACCATGGGGTGATGAAACTATTCATTGTCCATGAATTGACAAAATGAGACGATAATTGGAAGAAATCCCTCACGGAAAACTTTTCTCGGGTGATTTCTAAGTCTGTAGAAGGGAGTGTAACAGGGGAACATAGTAAAGGGTTAGACATGAAGAGGGAGATAATGGAAATAAAGGACGAAAATATAGTAATAAAATCAATCATGTGGGACCTAGTTCACCACAATATGTAAGTAAATTGGACAAAGGAAAGATGGTATTTTTAGAAAAATAGCATGCACCTATGGTGGAATAGTCATCTAACACCAAGAAAATTTTCTCAAACCTATCCACTAAAAGTAAAACACAAATTAGTGTGAAAAAGAGGAAGAAACAAAGGTCTGAAAGTGATGTTGGAGATGTTGCAGACATTGTCCCCAAGGTAATTGTTGATGTACCTCATGAGAAGGCTGGAGAAATTACAAAACGTATTCCAGAAGAAATTTTTGAAATACCTCAGAAGCAGGTTGGAGAAATTGCATAGAACACTCCAGAAGTAATTATTGAGGTGCCTAAAGAGAAGGGTGGAGAAGAAGAAAAGACCCTTGAATTGAGAGTCAAAAGCAAGAGGAAATTCAAAGTCAATGGGGGGAGTATTATAGCACAATCCTCTAGTAGGAAGACAAGTAGTACACCAAAGGAACAAGTTACATCCCCTACATCCAAGCTCTCTGGTAGAAAAACAAGGAGTGCACAAACAGAACAAGTTCCAGTCTCCCTACCTAAGTCCTCTAGAGGAAAAATAAAGAAGGCACGGGATAAACAAAGTCCAGTACCCATTTTTGAGCTTAAAATGAAGAAGAGGAGATTGTTAAGGAGGAAATTTTTGTTCTTGTTAGCACACCCTAGGAAGTCCCGGGTCCAAGATGAAGAACCATCCAGAGTATGATTAAGCAGGGAACAGTTCCTCATGTTCCTTATATTGCAAAAAATCCAGTGGACATTCCAACCTCACCAGAACATGAAGAAATGTATGTGACAAATATTAGTGAAGCAGAGGAATTAGTGACAGAAACACTAAAGGACTTAAGGAGAGAATTTGAATCCATGGAATAGATAATTGAGCAAGAAGCACGTGAACTAGTCCACTTTCTGACCAAACATCAGTTGGAATTAAAAGTTAAAAATATTACAAAACAGAATGAAGAGTTGAAGCAAGAAGTAGAGTATAAAGTATTGGATAGGCACATCAAGAAAGAGAATGCACAGTGGAAGGAGAATAACTACAGACTACAGGGTGAGAATGATGACGACTCTACCAAGCTTAACAAAGTTTTGTGCCTAGTGCAGTATACACGAGTTATTAAGAGGGAAATTAAGGATGAGGCTTCGGGGTTGGATATCTTAAAACTAGGTAGTTAAATGTTAAATAAAGGTGGAGGATAAACACCATTTTTGCAATTTTGAGGACGATTCAACATATTTTCATGAGGATATGCAATGAATTGGGCATGGGGGAAATGTTGAGCCTCCTTTTTGTCACCTCAAATTTCCTTATCTTGACCATATCCTGACCATTTTTTCCTAATACTTATGCATTCTCTGCCTATTTTCCTAATCAGACATGTCCTTTAGAAATTATTGTGTACATATGAGGTAATTGATGTTTAATCATGATTTATGATGATTTATTAATTATTAGGATTAAATATCTGATGTTTATAAATCTCTAATTACTTTGGATAATTCAAGCAGACTTCATGACAATAGCTCCTATTTTTGTGCTCGCCCAGTACCTATTGTTGAGTTCATCTAATATCATCGCGCTCATCCAGTACCTGTTGTTGAGTTCGTCTGGTACCTATTGTTGAGTTCGTCTGGTACCTATCTTCAAGATCATCTAGTACTGATTGTTACGCTCATTTGATACCTTTGATTGTAACGATCGCCTCTATTTAAAGAGAGAGCCTTGTAGATGATAGACATATACAGAGATAGAATTAAGCACATTTACGATGTAGGATTGGTTCTTGAAGAACTGTGGATTGTACCTCCATTTTTCTGAAGTAATGATATAATTTTAGTTCATGGATTATATCTGTGTATTTACATATTCTCTATTGTAAGTTTCTCTTAAAATATTTGCATTGTGGGTACGGCAAGGGCCCACCGACCCAATCAAGGTAAGTCTCTTTGTTATTTATTGTGAATATGATTCGGGTTTTCTGTGTGAGTGGACAAAGTAATTTTATGTTTGATTACAGCATCTAATTTCATCCTTGCCATGTTGTAGTGATACATTTAATAGTAGGTCACATGGATGTGTGGTAATTTTGAGTAAGTGAGAGTTGTGTGTGTAATGTGAGATCTCTGAGTGTAATGATTTTTGAGTAATGATTTCTAATCTTTGTGTAAGTATATAAGAACAATCATTCGATTTAAATGCTTTAGTGTTTTTTCTAGAATAAATGTTGTAGTGTTTGTTTTCATTCTGCAAATCTAAGGACAAGTTGGATCTCCATCTTTCACCATACATAAGCTTGGAATGGAGAATTCCACTACACATAGCTTTCTCTTCCATAATTGATTAGAATACACCTTGCAAACACATGCACAATCAAGACCTCCATCTCTCACCCTACATACACTTATAATGGAGTGGTTTCCCCTGCCTGGTATTTCTTTTAAGCTTGATTAAGTTTCCTTTTAAAAGTGTGTAGAGTGTGAATTGTTGTTTGTGTAGTTTCTCTAGGAGATATAATCATAGTTCATATTTACCTTTCATGAGCCAGCAATGAACAGATCCATCACCTGAGCAAGAACTTTGGATTATATGGTTATTAATAAGTTTTGCTTTCTAAATTTTGAATTGTGTGGAGAGTGTTATTGGAAAGGTGTGAAAACATAGTATTTGGTTTTGAAAGTGTTTTCTTACATAGACTATACTCAGCAGACATAGGTAAATATTTGTTATCGGCACATACAGTGCATCAACTCTATTGATTATGAAACCAGATTGATATATTAAATGATTGCAATATATTGAACATATAATTGCTCCAACAGTGATGGCTCAATATTATCTCATAATCTCACAACTACTTTATTCAAACTACTGGAAAAATAAAAATAAAAAATAAAATAAAATAAGAACTAAACTACTCATAAACTAACTTTATGAGGGGAATATGACTAAGTATAGTCATATTTCCAGTGGAGCCATTCAAGTTCTTTCATACCTGCACATATGTACATGTCAAACATTAGTAATAGTAATAAGAATAAAAATATTATTAATTTACTAAAATAAAAATTAAATCTATTATGTACATTAATTCATAATAAAACAAAACATAAAACTTTATTTACAAGAGAACTTTCTTTCAACCAATTCTCCAACCATATATTTATTGGATCATAAAAATGCACATGGGAATCTGATATGGATTGGTGAACTTTGGAAAAAGAGGAGGATAATAAGCTACATTCAAATGATGATTTTATAAGTTTTGAATTCTGTAAAGATTTAATAGTATTAAGAAATAAACCTACATCACTATTTAGACTAATAATGCAAGATAATTGGGATTGATTTACAATTGGTTCTCTTTCACAAGTCTCATCAAATTTAAAAGCATTAAGATCATGATCATGACAATTCAAAAGAACTTGATCACCATATGAGTCATAAACTGGAATGGTCTCTTGATCATTGAAATCATTATAAATTTGAAGATGTGAATTTTTTGGGAAATTTTTTGAATTAAAATCTCTCACATTTTCAAATATAGATTGAGTTGAGAGATTAGGAATGTGAGAGTCTGGCATAACCATCAATGGAGGGTGAAGTGTCTCAACATTCTCAATCCTCAAGTCATCATTATTAATGACTTCAACTTCTTTCTTTGTAAATGTTAACTTTGAACAAGAAGAATGATAATAAAAAAAAACAGATTATAAGATTCCTCTAAGTTGTTGGATAAATATTTCATTAATAATTCATTATTATGACCCATGCTAGCAGACAATTCATTGTATGTTAAATTTGCAACAACTCCTCTGTTTTCTGGAAAAATATTTGTATATAGAGAAACTGTTAAATTAATATCAAACCAATTAAATTTATTAAACAAATCAGGCTATGAATCATAATGACTATTGTAACAGATGAGGTGAAAAGCTTCCCTTTCTAAAAAATGGACATTAAAATTATGATTTAATTCTTGAATTTCAATTTATATTACTCCTTTAATATTCATGATACATAAGTCATATTTAATATTATTAGAATTGGTTTTAGGAACATGATGTATTTGGCTGGAATTAAATTCTTGAAAATTATGATTAAAATGATATGAATTATATAATTGCAATTCATGAAAGGAATTTGAAAAATTAGAGGAAGTTGTTGTAAGACGCATGATACTAGAAGAAAAATTATTGCTATCATTCTTAACTAAAAATGTTGATTATTGTATTTATTCTTTAATAGTATCAGGATCAGAAACTGTCATATTCATGTTTTCTTGAGTCTATTTACTAGTTATTTCAACATTCTTTTCATGAATAGAGTCAGCAATATTTTCATTAACAACATAAAATTCATTACGAGCAATAGTATTTTCTTGTTCCTGATGACTATTAGAAATACAAGGAAGAGAAAAAAATGTGTTGAAACCATCCTGCTAATTAAAATCTAGAGGGTAAATCTTCATATTTAAATTGTAAACAAATTAATTTAAAACGAATGAGAAAATCATTAAAAGACTCACCTTCGGATCTACGAAGTGTTTCATGTTGATCACAAACCTTATCATAATCATAGTCCTGAAAAACATGGAAGAACATACTTGTGAACTAGTCCCTAGCAATGAAAAACACCAGTATTCAACTTGGCCTGTAAGTGTAAGAGTAAAAATCATGCATAAAATGCCATCATCAATATCATAAAAAGAAGAATTTGTAAAATTTTGAATAAATTGTAAAACATGATTATATGGAGAAATTTTGCTCTTACCATCGAATTTTACCTTTGACAAGTACTTAACTACCTTTGTTGGAATGCTGCAAAAAAAATTACTATATACACAACTCCAATATGAAGCTTAGGAGCCATTAAAAAGAAATGAAAGAAATAAAAACAATAGCTCAAATAATAATCAAATTATTATGCACACTCATTGGTGGCCCTCCTTCTAGCACCAAAAATGTTGATGGCCAAAAATGACCATGTTCAACAATAAAGAGATCACGCGGTTAGGGTCCCAATTAGACCCTTATCTGTTTGGGATGGTGATTCTAACTGGTTCAATGGGTCTCCAGTTACTCATGTCTTAACTTAACGTTAATCTCAGCTAAGTTAATCTATATGTACAAAGATACACATTTCCTTTTGCTTACTAACTTATGATATTGCATATTGATGATAACAAGCAAAGGGAAAGATTTCCCTTCTCGTGGCCACTTGAAAAGGACGATCTTTCCTATTAGCTTAAATAAGGGCTCAAAAAACCCACACTTGGGTTTTCTCCTGCAAAAGGAGACTTTGGAAAATGAAATAAAATTATTCTAAATTCAAATGCAAATATAAACTATAATACAAATGACAGAAAAGAAATATAAATTATCCTATCTCGATTAGGACAAGATGTGAATCTTGTCCAAATCAAGAGCAAAGTGCTAAAAGGGGGAAGGAATGATATTGAATTCAAGGTAAGGATTCACTTGAAAATCATAGAAACAATTCATATGATTTGCAAGTTATTCACGCAAATATGCAATGTAATGACTTAAATAAATAGTTATTCAAATCAATCAAAATGTATACTTAAACTCAATAAAATAGATTAAATATAAAATCTACTATCATATTGAAGAAATAGTTATTTCAATGCAATAGTAATTAAAAAAAAAAAAAAAAACAAGATTATAATTAAATGATAAATAGTTATCATTAACTACAATCAAAATTCCATGAATATATAATCTAATTCTAATTAAAGTCTATTCATCTCTATAAAGATAGTTTTAAGAAATTAAAGATTCAAATCAAAACTGAATTAACAAGAAGGAACAAAAAAATTACAAATCGTACAGTTGTGCAAGTGAATGAAAATTTGTTATTAACTTAAAATAAATATGTTCTTATCCAGTCCTCTAGAATCCCACGGAAAGATAATCCCTCTAATACAACAATGTAATTAAGTGTTTATTTCCCTGCATAATTACTTCCCCCAGTTTTAGATCTGGAACTCCTTTACACACATGAATAAACAGAGTTTTATACATTCATTTTCCTACAAGTTGAATACATCTTGATTCATCCAAAACTTGCTCCTCAAACAGCTACACAATTCGGAACAAAATCAGCTACAGAATAAGGTAAATGGGTTTGTTTATGAGGTGGGTTTTCAACCATTTAAAGAGATTCATCATTGATCGCCTGAAAAGGGACCTGCAAAAATGTTTCCTATGAACTGGCATAAAAACAAATCTGGTATGCCTCCTTCCTGATAATATTTCTCCAAAATTATTGGGTTTCTTGGTGAATCCTTTCAGAATAAACTAATTAACCATGTTTCTGAAGTGGGTTTTCAATCGTTTCTCCTGATTCTTATTCGTTTGCTCGGAATCTAAGTTTGAAGTTAGTCTCTTGAAAATGATATGAAATCTAGTCCGACTCACTCAGGTCATGATTTCTCCAAATATCTTCATTTTATGAGAGAATCCTTTGGAAAGTAAGTAAATCAACCCATTCTGGAAGTGGGTTTTCAACCATTTCCTCAAATTCGTCAACGTTTGGTCGGGCTTGAATCTGTAAGTTCTCCTCCTTAAAATTAATAGCATAGAAATTCTGAAAACTCCCTCTTCAATCTGATAAGATTTCTCTCAATATATTCATTTTCTGAAAAAACATCTTGCATGGAAGATAAACCACCCAATTTGGGAAGTGGTTTTTCAGTCATTTAAAGAGATTCCTCACCATTTTCCTAGACAAGATCCAGAAGATAGTCTCCTGAAAATGATATGAATTTTTCAATAGATGTTGCCCAATCATTACACCTTGAATAATTTTGGTTGAATGAACAATTTTGGAGACTATAGTTAAACTGCAGATCTGTAATAGACACCAATAACAAAAATAAATCAAATTCATAACAAAAATCTATTAAAAAATAAACTTCAAGATCTCCAAATAAAATAAAATCCGATTGATATCACATATTCTAAATAAAGAAAAACTACATAACTTAACTGGACATTATGTTTTGAAATTGAGGATTTATGCAAATTTGAGGAAACTAACTCCAAAATAATTAATAATCACTCAATTGTTGGCAAATTTAAATCAACCAATTAAACCACATTTTAGAATCACATGTTAATTATTGAATGATAAAAATATTCCTCGTAATGTTGTTTTAAAACAAAGTGAATGTGAGGAATTCATATTAAAATTGTTTCCAATAATTAACCAAGTTGTTGTGATTTAATAATGTCCAAAGAAAGCCAAACCAATCACCCAAATAATAAAATATTTACATGCCTATACAAGAAAATCAAAAAAAAAAAAA
>ML832583.1:21665-33228 GCA_009831015.1 Picea engelmannii
TGCAAGTCATTTTACTCACTTCCGCATTAGAAATTAGGGTAAAATAGTGAATAAACATGAAAAACCCACTTTTATTATGGTAAAAAGTAAATAAAACAAATTTACAATTCATTTTACCATATTGTTTTACCCATTTACCATTTGAGTGCAAAAAACCTCCATTTTACCTCCGATCTTCATCGTCGATTTTCAGGAGCTTCGGGCCATCATTCTTCGAGCCGTCTGTGGTGTTTTGGTAAGTTTTCAATTCTCTATATTTTCATGGTTCAATTTCATAATTTCATTGGTTAAATTTTAAGTTTTAATTCCATTTAGAAAACCCTATGCGTGTGGAAGGATTCTTGCAGGCTACCCATACGAGGCCTGCGAGAATGATTCATTCTCGCAGGTGGGCCTAAAGTAGAGTGCGAGAAGTTCGCACTGTGCGCTATAGGCCACCTACGAACAGCGCAAAGTGCAAAAAGTTTTTAATTTTTTAGCCAATAAAAAGGGTTTATTCCATGAATGAGAGTTTTAATCATCTTCATGTGTTCTCTATGCAGGTTTATAACCATCATAATGGTGCTCGAATGGAAAGAAAGGGAACACAAGGATGATAATGCAACCGCCGAAAATCACCCTCTGACTCTTGTCACTTTAAGAGATTGTGGTCTCTTGAAGTATTTCTGCATACCGGGCATGAGAGCCCAAGTTCGATTGCTAGAACACTTAGTCCGGATGTGGGATCCGGATCAGCAGGTTTTTAATGTCGAAGCTCAGACATTGACGATCGACATTGAGGATATCTATTTCCTGACTGGGCTATCCAGATGAGGGTCCTATGTCAATTTGACTGGTAGCCACAGGGGTGGTCTGAAAATGAGTGAGTATTTCCGAGAGTATTGCGTGCCAGAGGTTGAACGACAAAAAGGGAAAGTGGCCATTTGGGGAGTGACTGATATAACTCTTCGTACCATTCTCTTCACTATCGCTCAGATGGTAGGAAGTGTTTCCCCACATATGGCTCTGTAGAGCTATTTTCAGTATGCCCTCGAGTGTACTGATCCCCGGGTCTTCAACTGGGCTGACGCAGTTCTACGCAGTCTCAAGAAACAACTGACCAAATGCAGGCGTGGAGATCTAAAGCAGTTTGGTTATAGATCATTGCTAGTGTCCTTCTTCTGTGAGAGGGTCCCAGTGTATAGGCTTCAGGATGATTGGCACTTTCTGGGTCCCAGGGATCCACAGATGTTACGATGGTGCCAACTCATGGCTAGACATGTGACAAGACCGTTCGTTAGGTATGGTAATCGCTTCTTCGACTGGCTTCAAGGCCAGGTTCTGATGATAGAGGATTATGCGTATGTTGGTTTGGACTTTCGTGGAGATCCTGACCTTGCCCTTCTTGAAGATGCACAGTGGGGAGACATTGGTAAGAAGTACACCAATTTTTATCTTTTTAGATGTTTTTTTATTTTCATCATATTAAATGTTTTTGGTTTTATAGAACCATCCAAAGACTAACACCAAAAAATTTATTGATAACACAGATGTTGGGGCATATAGACCAGCTGGTAGTTCTCCTGTCCAGCGTCGAGGAGAGGCAGCAGTTGCAGTCCCCCAGTATGTCGAGGACTATCTTACAGTGGAGCAAAACTTAGAGGGTCTGATGGCCGATGTTCCAGATATGCTTCTGGAGGAGATCCCACGACGTGATCAGCGTCACACCATGGGAGTCTCTGCCTCTATGGGTCGTTTGCTCTGCAGAGTTTCTAGGACCTTAGTGTGCTATCGTGAACATCATTGATGTCACTATGTAAAATCCATGGGCTTCATTTTTGATATTTTGGTCTTCGGACACATTTTGTAAAAACAAACTTTGATCGTTATATATACAATGGTTCTACCAGCTTACTTTACATGGTGTACATTTTAATGTGTTTGATTTTATAAGTGATTTAAATGCCTGTCTAATACATAATTAGCTAAAGCGTCTGTCAATGTATTAAGACTTCTCGGAATGTGTTGATATTCAATATAATCAAAATGTCGTTCCAAGAGGCGAATCCACAAATATACCCTTAATAACGTAGGACTTCAAATAGAATATACATTATTGATCTATAGTACTACCAACTGCGAGTCAAGTCACACAACTAGGTGACGAATTCCAAGAGAGATAGCATCAACCAATAACTCAATAACAGCGCTATACTCTGCGATGTTGTTGGTTGCTTGTGCAAGACATATACCTCGTAGAGATATGAGTTCATTTTTCGGGGCATAGATTGCCCATGCAGCAGAAGCTAGGTTCTGAGTACTACGGCTAGCACCATCGGCGAAGCCAATATAAGGTAGCGAATACTCCGACATCTGGCAATCAAACACAACGTCACATAAGGGCAGAGACCAGATAACGTCAAAGGAAAAACTAAAGTAACACACACACTCAGTATGATACATAAAAATACAAGTACTCATGCACAAATGACACATGCATAGTACTTCTTCATGTACAACCCATTCCTGGGTTCACTCAAAGGCACACCATCATAATCCACTAGCTCATACACTCCTTTTTCCAAAACTTTGCTAACAATATAAGGCCCACGCCACATTGGTTCGAATTTCCCAGCTCCTAGGACATATTTATCTTGTTCATATAGAAGAACAAGATCTCCTTCAGAGAAGACACGAGGTTTGACATGCTTTTCGTACTGTTCCTTAACGCGTTTCTTCTAGGCTTCTATTACAAGAGTAGCATCACGGCGAGTCTCGTCTAATCACATCAAATACAACAGACATTCCTCTTCGGCAGAAGCATTAGGTAAGAGCTCTACAGCTAGCTTCAAAGACGAGATTTCACATTCTATTGGCAGAATGGCTTTCATGCCATAAACTAATCGAAAAGGTGTGAATCCTGTGGCAGACTTAACAGATGTCCGATATGCCCACAATGCCGAAAATAACATTGTGTGCCAGTTGGTTTTATGGATTCCTATCATCCGTCRAACCATAGTTATAAGAACCTTATTGATGGCTTCGACCTGGCCATTGGCCTGTGGATAATAGGGTGTTGAGCTATCATGACGAAGGCCCAACTTCTCTGTAAGTTCAGACATCATGTTATTTCTAAAATGACTACCGTGATCGGTAAAGATAGCCTGAGGAACACCAAAATGAGTGATGACATGGTTGAAAAGGAATAAGGCTGCAGTCTTCCCAGTATTGTCGAATGTCGGCATCGCCTCGGCCCATTTTTTGAAATAATAAATAGCTACAATAATGTAACCATGCCCCCCGGTCGAGTGAGGGTGACATGTCAGGAAATCAATGCCCCATTTAGCAAAAGGACCTACTGAGACTACAGGATGAAGGGGAGCAGGATGCGACTGAATCTTCTGATTATAGGTCTGGCAGGCATGACACTTCTGGACAGGAGTAATGCAGTTAGTGAATAGGGAAGGCCAAAAGTAACCCGCACATAAGATCTTCTAGGCAGTAGCATACCCAGACATATGACCACCACATGCTCCTGAATGGAAGTCATTCAAAGCTTTCTCAGCTTTGTCAAAAGTCAAATAATGTCGAAAGACAGAGTCAATGCCTCGACAGTAAAGAGTATCGCCGAGGATGATATAATGATGTGCTTGATAACGTACATGACGTCATTCATTACTGGACAAATGAGGCCGGAAAGTTTGAGTTTGGAGATATATAATGATATCTCTGTACCAAATATCGTCGGTACTGATAAGGAAAAGTGACTCGTCAGGTAACGAATCGACTGCTATCTTTTCCGTGGCAGTGTGGGGAAAATCACAAATTAACTCAGCGAAAATGAGAGATTTCTTCGACATGGCGCAATCAAATTCCAAATCGAGCTCCTGGAGAATAACAATCCACTTGGAGTACTTGCCCCCGGCAATTGACGTTTCAATATGTGTTGCATGGGGTTACAGTGTGAAATCAATGTAGTCTTCCTGGAGAGAATATAATGACGGAAACATTGGACTGCTTGGACAGCAGCCAAGGCCAACTTTTCAACATGTTGGTAAATGATTTCCATGGATGATAAACTTCTACTCAAGTAATAGATAACATGTTCATCGTGGTTATCATCCACTTGAACGAGGACCATGCCGATAGTATACTCGGACGCAGCTAGATAAAGAAAGTAATCTCGACTATAATCCGGAGGGAAAAGAAGAGGAGCTTTTGTGAGGGACAATTTTAAAGCTTCAAAGGCATTGTTAGCAACTTTATCCCAGACAAAGTCTGAACCTTTCTTTAGAAGACGTGTGAAACCGTGAGTAATCTCGGCATAATTCGGGATGAAACGACGAAGAAATTTTGCTTTCCCCTGCAAACTTTGTAACTGGCGTAAAGAAGAAGGAGGATGGAGATTAAGAATCACTTCGACCTTGATAGGATCTACCTGGATCCCATGGCGTGAAACAATGAAACCAAGGAGACGGTCGGATTCGACACAAAAGACACATTTATGAGGATTTAGGCAAATGCGATAGAATCGGAAACAAACAAAAATTGCTCGGAGATGAGTAGGGTGATCGACTCGACGTAAAGAATGAGCCGACAAATCGTCCAAATAAGGTTGAACAATATGCTTGATATCGTGAAATGCGTAAGACATAGCACGTTGGAACGTAGCACCTGCGTTCTTCAGACCGAAGGGAAGTTTCCTGTAGGCGAAAGTACCCCAAGGACAAATAAAATTCGTTTTATGTTGGTCCTCAGGAGCGATATTGATTTGATTATAGCCGGAAAATCCATCCATGAGGGAAAAGATTTCACTACCGGCACAGTCATCGACGATCTGGTCAACGAAAGGGGTTGGAAAATTGTCCTTTGGACAAGCTTTGTTGATATCCCGATAATCAACGCAAACGCGTATACTACCACCCTTTTTATTGATCGGTACGGGGTTGGAAACCCATTCTGTCAATGCCACGGGGTAAATGAAACCGACTTTAAGAAGTTTTTCAACTTCGAGTTTAATAGCTGCCGCTTTATGTGGATGGACAGGAAGGAGGCACTGCTGGACTGGTTTAGCTCCGGGGTATGTCTTAATCTCATGAACGACGATAGAAGGGTCAATACCCGGCATCTCTTCGTAACTCCACGCAAAGATATCTCGAAATTCTTTAAACAAGGAAGTATAAGTGATAATTTTTGCGGGAGAACACGAAGCTCCAATATGAACGTTCTCGACTATCCTAGGTTTCACTGAAATATCTATGGGCATTGTGGGTGAAATGTTACTGAGGTTCCCTTCTTCCAACACATCTCGTGTAGATTGGGAAACCATAGATATAATAACAACAGTCGACGGAGTCGAAATCCGCTGATAATTCTCAAGAGTCTGTTGTTCCAGAAACAAGATGGAACGATGATGCCCATCATCCCAAGGGGTGTCTTCCATGACAGACATGATCATCTCGTCAATGGGAAAGATGACACAGAAAGGATCAGGAGACAACTCGTCAAAAGAAGAAGTAGTAGGGGTTGCCGATTGAATGGCTTGATAAGCGGACTCAACCAGACCTAACGGCATAACGTTGCCGAAACGAACATGATCTCTAGGATCAGGGACTATCCAAGGGTCAGAAGACACCAGAAGTTCATGAGGCACAGTAGAGATCATATTAATAGAAGCAATAAATGGGCATGGAAGATCGGGTGGTGGTGGTATGGGGAAAGTACCCATTAGTGAAGAATCTTTAAAAGACCGACCCCAACATTCTCGTAACCCGGTGGGGTTTTAGCGATGAAAGGTACGTTGCCAACGTGAGTATCAGCATTAAAAAAGGCAAGTTGATCGACCGTAACCACTTTTCCTTGGTGAGGAAATCGTACGACACGGAAAAGGGTTGACACGACAGAATGCATAGAATCGACCCAGCTTCGACCAAGTAGAAGATTATAATCTAAGGGAGTATCGAAAACTTCCACTTCCACCTGAACTGTCTTACTTTCCAGAGTGACAGGCAACGATGGTAGAACACCATAAGGGTTAAAACCTGAGCCATTGAAGGCTTTGAGAGTGTTTTTTGATTCATTTAATGGGGGAGAACCAATGGCTTTCCAACAAGAAAAAGACATTACGCACGTAGAGGCACCCTCATCAATAACAGTTCGACAAATACTCTTGTCGGAGACCACAACTTGGATTTGAAACGCAAGCTGTGGGGGTAACCTTGGAATATGATCATCCAAGTTAAAGACTATCAGATTTGTATATGTTGGATCAATGCCACCTATAGCTTTCAACAGCGCCCTTCGTTGTGCAGGACAAGACTGAAGGACTTCTAGGGAAGACATCGCTGAGGGTGCTTGGGCCAGATCTTCGACAATGATATAGTTCTGAGCTGCTCGAGCATGAGGATTGAATGTCGACTTCTTAACGACACCTTTCGGAGGTCGTAAAACTGTATCAAGACTCGGTCGTTCGAGATGAAGAGGACCGTTCGTAGGTGGATTTGGTGGAGATGGCTGTACCAAATTGGGAGGTAAGTCGTCAACCTTCTCCTTAGAAGGAGTATAGTCTTCAGCTCTAGTGGTAAGTGCAACATTGTTTTTCGTGGAATCATCGGTGCACATCAAAACATAAGATGATGTAGAAATAGAGGGTTGGTTGTGGATGACCAACGAAGCCTATTGTTGAGACGGGAAGGGTTGAGACAAGACTGTCGGCGTAGAGGACTTCGGTGCTCCTTGAAGGAACTTGTTAACCTCAGCATGTCTCGGACAATCCTTCGTGTAGTGATCGTCACCACAGATAAGTCAAGGGTAGCGTGGTTTGCACTTATCCCGGTCATCAATAGGAGGTGATTTGGTTTGCTCATTTGGATTATTGTTTTTACCCTCCTTATTCTTGCCTCTCCCTTTCCTAGACTTAGTCTTGTCGGTCGGCATAGATTGAACAGTGTTCTCTTCAGAGGTTTTACCGGCAGGAGGAGCAGGAGACGGAGCACTTTGCACATTAGAAGAATTGGATTTCGGGGTTGTAGTTGAAACGAAATGTGAGTGGATATGAGTGGAACCAATCACACCATCAGCTGCATGCGAGGCAGCTGGAGTAGCAGAAGTGCTGGAACTACCAGGATGAGGTAAATCAGGCAGTAAATCATACAAGGTTCCCATTTGCGAATAAACGAGATCAAGATACTGAGCATGACTAATAGCCTGCTCTTCAGTGACAACACCCCCCATAGCAATGTCTTTACCAATTTTTTTTACAAAAGACTTGGTAAACCATTTTGTCAGTAATTGATCGGGAAGCTCAAGCTTAATGAGACGTCGCCTCCGTCGCCACTCATGAATATGATCAGATATATGAGAGCCCGAGCTTTGTTTGAAGGAGTTTAAAATCTCAGTTCCGGTATCGTAACGGATCGGTAACTGGTAATGTGTTAGAAAAGCCATTGCAAGGGTGTTGAAATCCGAAAAGAAACCCCGTGGTAATTCAATGCACCACTTCGCAGCAGCACCCGTAAGAGTTCGTTGAAAAAGACGCAGTCTAATGGAGTCGTCCATCAATGAGTTGGATGAACACCACAAATGGAAAGTCATGACATGATTATTTGGGTCCTCTCCCACCTTCCCATCAAATTTTGGAATGTCCGATGGAAGCTTTGCAGGAATAGCAGGCCATTGGGGATAATGATGAATAGGATCATTAAGAATCCTAGACAAATCTAGTAAATCCAAAGTAGCAAGAAAAGGCAGCTGTCGATTCACTTGTGGATACTGGTGACTTTGGGGTGGAAGCCCTGTCGGTAAACCAGTGGGACCGTATGCAGTCTGCCCCTAGAGGGAAGACCCTGGTTGATTCTATGGTGGCTGAATAGGATAGTAACCCCAAGGATTTTGACCTTGAGTCTGAGTAGGGACTTGAGGTCACACCTGGATATGGTTGGCCTGTAGTAGGGACAGTTTGCTGCCCCTAATAGGATTAGTCACACCTGGATATGGTTGGCCTGTAGTAGGGACAGTTTGCTGCCCCCCAGCATTTTGAGGAAAGTTTTGCATAAGTTGATTCCAATATTGGGCCAATGTAGGAGGTATGTTTTGTCCTAAAGGTGAGGTTGGTCCCCCTATCAAAGGGACATTTCCACCCAGAAGTTGCGTACCAACCGTAGGTTGTGTAGTAATGGTGTTATGTCCGAGAAAGGGAAAAAGAAACGGAACGGTTCCACTCTGTCCACCAACAGGAATCTGTACATTGGGTGCAACGGTCGAGATAGTGCTACTAATATTAGGATTGCCAAGAGGAAACGGAGGGAGTGTCTGGAAGAAACCGGGAATAGGATGCCCAGGAAACTGAGGACCACCTGGAGAACCAGCTGGAGTTTGTGGGAGAACCAGCTGGAGTTCAGGTGTTGCTATATGCAAAGGTTGTGAAGCTTCCGGATGTTCCGGAGACAAACCTTGCATCCTATGTGAACGTCATGGGGGAGCAATTGTAAACAAGTAACCAACTCCCCAACGAAAATCCTAAGGTCAACTTCGAGGAACAAACAACACACCCTAGTAACCAAAATCTAGAAGCAATCACCAAGCAAACAATACCTTCTAATACCGAAGCCACTAGTTGGTGATGAAATCCAACGTCGCAACAACGAGACGAGAAGGGGCGGGGCTAAGATGGAAAAGTTACGTTGACGACCTACTTAACAAACTTACGCCCTGGTGCAAGCTCCCACACATAATTGTGGGTATACCCTCCAAGGAGCCCGAGTGAGTTTGATCAACGTCGATTCCAGGTACCGTGAAGACTTTCCCCTCCACAGTCACCTTGGGTAAGAACCTAGAGAGATAATCCACTAAGGTCACCACAAACAACTATACAACCTGGGGAAATAGTCGTCAGTCCAATCCACACGCAAAGGCAGGGTATCTAGCCTGAAATCAACTCAAAGGCTTCCACTCATAATTGTGGGTATACCTCGGAGTGACCCCCGTAATATGTGCAATATCTACACTGATGCCAAAAAAGCAGGGTTAGTAACTCTACCAACACCAATGCGACCCAATGCTTGACCCTTGTGTTAGAAGGGCTTCCCAGGACAATATGTTGCTAATGGAATTTAACACTCCCTAACTCAAGATGCTATTGTGTGTTTTTGATCTTTTGGAGAGTGTGTCTCTCTTCCTACTCCAAAGCACTAGCCTAGCTAAATGTTGGTGAAAAGAGCCCTAGAAAAGAGTTACTAGATCAATTTTAATATTATGTAATGTTTTTATAGGCTGTTGTTTACTCAAAGGTAGCGGAAATGAAAATCATGATGTGTGACTCTGACCCAAATAATGCAAGGATATGATGAAATATAATCTTTTTCATTCGATGAATCCTAGTTATGGAAGAGAGAGAACAATTTCTGAATCAAACTCAATACTATAATGCAAATGCAATGCTCAATTTCTTTTGAGATGCCAATACAAACAATCATGTATCAATGAGCAATTTCGTTATATGTCTTTTCCAAAACTTCAATACTCTAAAAACTTGATTTTCACTGTCTTTGCCAAGGCAAAAAACAAATCTTGAAAGAAAACATGCAGTTCACTTTCCAAGAAGAACTTTAATTAATAAGAAACGAAAATCAAACCAAACAATGACAACCCAACCAAAACTTTCAACGAAAGTAAAAACAAACGCAAACCAAGGAGATTCTCAATGTAAATGAAAAATTTGTCCTTTTGAACCAACAAGTACAAGAGAAACACCAAAAACTCAACTCTCAACCAAACCCTGGGTCTCAGCCAGTCAGATACACTCAACTCCAGAAATCAGAGAGAATGAAAATACCAACAAGAGCTAAGAAATGAAAGTCAAGCTTCAAAGGCAAGAAAAACCTAGAAGACCTAGATCAGTTCCAGCAAGCCAATGATAGCAAAAGATATGTAAGTCACTGATTCAGTAAGCCAAAGAGGTGTAAATCAACATATATGAGCAATTTACAGAGTCAAAACTTGAATTCAAAAATTTCAAAAAATATGCTCGCAGGCCAGCGTGGAACATAGTGCGAGAAGGTAGTGTTCTCGCAGGCCACTTTGATGCAGCATGCAAACTGTCCGCACTAAAATATATATGCAGAGTGTGAACTGTCAAGGTTCTCGCAGGTTGCTAATGGACACAGTGCGAGAATCCCTGAAACTAATGAAAATTTTGAAAAAGCAAGTAAAAATCAAACTGGCTTATAGACCCAGAAGGTCTCTCAGGGTATCCTGAGGACTCAGAGACTAACAAATCAAGAGAAAAATGCAAACAGAGCAAATGGCCACAGAAATTTCAAAAACCAAAAAGACAAAAGGGATAGTTCCCCAGCGGAGTCGCCAATTTTGTTATAGGATAAATCCGTGAGTTTGGACACAAACTGATCTCCCTAGATCCACCTGGTATCTAGAACAAAACATGACAGAATAATACACTTTCCCTAGACCTAGGCTATTGAATGAACTGAGAGATGAGGATCATGGACATACCTTATGAACACTTTCCTTAGATCTCTATTGTTCCAAGCTTTACTCCAATGCTCTTGTCCCATTCAGATCACAACAGAACGAACCAATCGAAGTAAAGGCAGATTAATATATTCAATAACTAGTCTATACATATGATCAAGGAGTTATGTAATAAAGTGATATCATCTTTATGGGAAAGGGACATATTACTGTATTGGATTAATTGAAAGTGAAACTTACAACCTGAGCCTTGATGTCATAGGTCTCCTTTCGATGGATTTTATCTCTGACACACACACTTGCTCATGCATGAAGAAAATCAACCACATATGATGACCTTGCTGTTATCTCTTGTTGTTGTAGCATCAGTCCTCCATACAGTCTTGCACTAATTCTCCAATCACTCTCTTGCTAGCTTGCTTAACTTCTCATTTGACTTAACCCTTTCCATGAGCAATCTCCTCAATATATAGGAGAATATAGATTAGTTACTTGGATAGGGAATGATCCCAAGATATCTGGAATGCCAGCACCTGAATAACCATTCGAAAGACAACTCATCCTTCTAGAAGATCCCCTTCTAGAAGATTCGAGATTTTCATCTTTTTCCCCTTTAAGAGCGTGTTCGCACCCTAACAATGAGTACAGTGCGAGAAGTTCGCACCCCAACTTAAGGTGGCCTGCGAGAATCAGGCATTCTCGCAGGAGAATATATAAGTAGCCTGCAAACATATTTCAAAGTGTGAATTCTGGAAGAAGACAACTGTAACTTTTCTCAGGAAAGTGTTCTTGGTAAAGAGCTTGATTTTCCATCATCATGGCATCATCATGACATCATCACCATGACCAAATTTGTGGATAACAGTAGCCATGGTTCTATTTTATCCCAAGCATGGGTATGCCCGCCTCGGTGAGACATTTGTTATTTTGAAGACGACACCTCCTGATTCCTAATTCTTGGGCTCACTCATTCAGCATATCAGTACAGATTGGTAAAAGATTGGTAATGTATTTCGACCATCAGATGCTCTTCTGACCTCACACATTAGGGGGCATCTGTTATAACCCTAAATTGCACCACACATGCTTACCTGGC
>ML832583.1:33278-45325 GCA_009831015.1 Picea engelmannii
TCTTCTGACCTCACACATTAGGGGGCATCTGTTATAACCCTAAATTGCACCACACATGCTTACCTGGCATCAGGCCAACTCATATCCCTTCATTGCCAAAACATTTGCTGAAAAACCTCTTTGAAAATCCTCTTGGGTCAAGGCCCACGCACCCTAACCTACTACTGCACGCGTGTGAACGCTGGCAGGCCTACTACAGCCCGCGTTTACCTAACAAAACACAAAAATAGGAAAGTTGTCGACGGGACAAAAAGCTATGGGTCAGTTAACTGAAACTCTCGGCCATGCATGGCCAAGAGTTCATCCAAAACCCTAGCTCCTTCTAGCCTATAAAAGAAGGCGTAGGGGTACCATTTGGAGGAGGAAAATTATAAGCGAAGAAACTCTGCCCATTTGCTGAATCCATTGTCCCAACCCTTTAGCCTTTCCTCAAGCCTAAGGAGAATTAACGCAAAGCAGTTGGAGGACAAAAGAAGAGGAGGAGCCCAGGATCAGGATCAAGGAGCGGTGGCCGTCTCGACTTTGATTGTAAGTTGATTCATTTTGAGAATAATAAAAGAATACTTTTTCCGTCCCAATGCATGAGTTATCTATGATTTGTTTAATTTATGCTTAATTTCTAACCCTCAAGTAGAAAAGTAGCATGCATGCATAGTGGTTTGTCTTGATTGCAGGATTATCTTTGGAAGGAGCAGCGCAAGCAAGCAGGCAAAGCACAACGGAGGATCTACACCAAACATCAGTAAAAAGGTTAGTAGTTTCTTTCAAGGCATGTATTGTGAAAGAGGGGTTTAAGTTTTGGGTGGTAGGTCAAAAAGTAATTTCTTTACGGTCAAAATCTGCATGCAAGTCTAACCCTAGTTTGCTAGTCCGTAGGGTATTTTTCCCAACAACAGTTACTCTTCCAGTCCCTATGGAGAGTTTGATTGGTGCCTCCTGCATCACAAAGTTTCGTCATTGAGGATATGTTTCCGGAGTCTTCCATATGTCTCATGCTCTTGTTGAGAGGGTGTCTATCAGCATGTGTCGTCCATTTCTCAGAATTCTTGAGATTGCATGTTGGCCATACCCTCAGTATGTCTCAGGGTTCCATGAATTTGTAGTCCTATCATGCACCCCGGTCCTATTTTCATCATTGGTAGGAAACCTTGAACCCAACAGTTGACATTTCATCATTGTTTGCTAATTGGGGGGTTTCCCTTGTGTTCGACAGCAAGAAAGTTATTCACACACTGGGATGAGTACAGTGTCTTGGATGCCATTATCCTTATTTGTGGTTTCCTCACCTTTGTCAACAACTTACCTTATTGGCTACTATTCAGAGGGTATTTTTCATGTACCACTCGCATCTGGTGCATGTGAAAGACACACATGGTCATTGATTCATGAACATGTTCTTCATCCAAATTCATCCAAATCATCAAGATCATGCTTTGTACCTCATGCTAAATGATGAGAGATTCCTTAATTCTCTCCTTTCAGCGGGTCTCCTTCCATCGACTTCAACCCATCTATTCTGGAAATGAGGCCTAGATTCCTATGAGTACCTAGAGGCTTGCAGTCATCAATGGCAGGTTCTCTTGCCATCGACATTTGGGAATACATTAATGTCTCCTAATCAATGGATTCTTCAAGTGTTCAACATCAACACCTTTATTCACACTTGTAAGAATGTACTATGTGCCTTCATACCTACTTTCATTATCGGTAGATTGTCTCGTGTTTGTTAATGGCATACCTTAATGATCAGTAATCAAACAAAGTCTCATTTTGTTCGACCTCAACTCCTGTATTCACATAATGTAGACTTTCACTTGGCAGATTGTGTAGAAGACTTGAAGACATCTAATTCATTGTAGAATCTTTCCTCAGTTGTTGCTATATTTCATTGGACCAGTACCTATATGACTTCAACGATCATGGGAGATCAAATTGTACTCCATTGTATACAGATATCTTCAGATTAATTTTGAGACTGTTTTTTTACTGGGCCTTGTTCATGACTATGACATCCTATGGCATGTATCTACCTTTGTATTTCCTATTCATGGCCATGAACAGTTGTTTGGTATATTTTCACATGTATCTGCAGTGTAATTTAGATTGGCAGCCATGTACGCAAAGTCAGTATGGATTGTAATATTGTTATGAGCAACTAGTTCGTCCAGCTCGGTCTCCATTACTCCACTTCTGGGTATTATAATGTATTTCGGCCATCATAGAGACTCCTATGACCTCACACATTAGGGGGCATCTGTTATAGAATTATTTGCCTCACCCTATGCAAACTTGCACAGAGGGCCTTTTTCCATTTCCCTATGCATACTTGAAGTCCCTTTTCTATAGTTCCCAGAGATAAAAAAACACATTTTTCCACATATACATGCCCTGACAGTTATACAACATGCGTATATGCAGGTTACACCATTACAGCCTATGTACATTGGGTTTTGTTCCCAAAATTAAAAAATGGTGTCAGGTTTCCATGTCACATCATGAGATCCATTATCCTTGACCTTCCATATATTGGAAACGTTCTAACTTGGCCCTTCAGTTGCATTTGAAGGTTATAAATGGCCCATATCCAAGCTATGGAAAAGAAGAGAATAATTCAACTTTGAGAGTAAATTTACTCTGGAGAAACTACTCACTTCATATTGAGTCTGCATCCCTTTTGTCCTTTTAAGTTTGAACACATTGTTCATCCCCCAATCTCTTCCCTACTTGATGGAGAACCTCATTGTCTCTCTTATATGAGCTTGCCTTTGGTGGAGGATTGAAGTGGTGGAGGCCTAGATGGAACAAACTTATTTTCTCGTTTCCGAACGTGCCAACACAAAATTTTGTCATTCATATACTTCTATTGATTACATTTTAATAGAAATGCTCTTTTCTCATCTAATTAATGTCTTGCAAATACTTTAATTGTTATTCCATTGACGTATTTGTTATGAATATTGATGGATTATGCTATTGAATGTGATAAATTAATATATTATCACCATATGATTGTATATCTTGGTTGTTGAGGACAAGTTGCAATTATATTTATTTGAGTCAAGTGTTCAATAGAGGACTTCATCGAATGTCTAGACGAGGTAGGCTCTTTATCTTGTCTTGTTAGCATATTTGTTTATATAGCATACTTTAGATTAGAGTTGATTTTTGCAGTCATTTCTGTCTTTTGTGGTTTACCCCATGCCATAGAGTGTTTTTCCTCATAACACATAGCATCAACTTCATACGAAGTCACAGGTTCCAAGCTCAAATCATTTAGGCACCTAAGAGAAAACTATTTTCCAAGAGAAAAAAAACCTTTGCGCTCATGCATAATTCAGGCTTACTGGCCTATTGATCTTACAATTCAAGGGTTATCAACAAGAATCCTATCATAATCAAGCAAGGCATAGCCCATCTATGGCCTAAATAGGAAATTGGGACTCAAAGGAATTTATTCGTTCCTAAAAGTCCAAACATCTAGTAGAATATTCCTTTAGTTCAATTCAGACTTCAAGAAAACAATTAAAAAATCAGGAAGACATCAGTGCATGTAGAGAATCAAATGGTTACTTATTCATTTAATCTCTCTTAACTAGAAACCCTAATTCCCTTAATTATTCCATGAATTCTTGTGATTTTAAACCATGAACTACATTCTATCAGCATATGTATTCAAAGGAAGATAACTAATGAGAGTAGTTATCCAACATAAAGTGAATTACTTAGTCAACCTTCATTCCCTGCTACTCATAAATCCATACAATACCATGAATGCAAAACATTCTCATTTCATTCAAAATTGTGAACATGTAAGGTCTAAGTAAGACTTATATGTTTAAAACATGTTGACCAAACCAACTAAGTGTACACATGCATAAGAACCATATAGTTCCATAGATTACACAAACATCGCAATCCTTACAGTTTGAACAAGCACATACACAATCATATACACTTATCTATTCATAAAATTGTTGGTCAGACAATTGACTAAGGGTGAGAACTTCTCCACACAACCATAGGCTCAGATGCACTAAATCCATAGATGATTTTAAGGGCTAAATTTCACAAATGGGCTAATTTTCCATGGTTTCCCCCAAAAAAGATTCGCCAATTTCCATTTTTTCTAAAAATGATTCACCCAAGTTCCATAGAATAAAAAAATTTACCGTACAAATCACCAAAAGTTTATAGAAACTATGTAAAATCCTTAGAAATTTGAATATTTTTACAAAACTATCGTCAAACATTTTACATTTTGCATATTAAGGACTAGTAATATTAGCCCATGTTTCTACATTTTAATATAATTTTTCATCCTTAAAATCATCCCTGAAGCCTAAATCTCTACAATCTATCCATCCTAGTTCCAATCCATGATACCATCTGGGAAATATCTCAGGCTCTTAGAGAAATTGGAAACGTGAAGGCCACTCTCCTTCACACATCAACTAGTTGACAATCCTTACACACACCATGCCTAGGATCTCCATGAGGTTTCTTAGGTGCCCTTCCAGAACCAAGATCACATCCCTCTCAGCTTAGGTTAGGTTTTTGGCTTCTCAAACCAGTTCTGCAAACAATATTTCTCTAAAACTCATGCCTTTCTGCTCAAACATAGATTCTCCATCACTCTCAGTAGCCTCCTCTCCTCCTTGATTTGGTCCTACTTTTCCCTGTCTCCCACTTCTCGTCTTATTTATCTCATCGCCCATGTGCCCATCATCTATGTCTTGAAGTTTCTTGAGTCCCCTCCATGCAGTTGGATGGTTCACCTTTTTCCATGGATGTAACATTTCATTTCTCTCATGCATTTAAGTGGGAGGTACTTTCTCAACTACCCAACCATACTTTAATAAATGATTGGCTTCATATTTAGGCCAGAGGGAAATAGGGTTTGTTTCCCTCAAAATGATTCAACCATGTGTCTTGGGAGTCCTTGACATAATGAACCCCCTTTCTAGCCCCCCTCACCCTTTCCTCTAGTGGTATCATGGCCAGTACACGTGCTCTACCAACCAGTTAGTTCTGCAACATATCTTATTAAACAAATGATACATTTACAAAATTTATATGTTATGGAATAGCAATCATTAATCATGATTAATTACATATAATTGGGGGATTAATATTGGGGTGTTACATATTCAAAGATGAAGTGCATAGTCATTGAAAAGATACATGGAATAATTTTATTGTTGAGAAGTGTTAGAATGTATCAATTTGACAAAGCATATAAAACATGATTTTTGTTTCTTTATTTATCAGTATGATTTTGATATCATTAGTGTTTCCAATAAAAGATTAATAAATGGAATGTTGGCATTGTATTTACTTACTTTATTTTAAGTTCCAACAATCCAATCGAAATTGGTGTAATCTTGGATCTTTTTCATTAGTTGTTAATAATTTATTTGGACATTCATATATGTGATTTGAAGAATTGTAGACATAAATCTACAATCTTGTCAACTACTAAATTGGAAACTACAACATACTTATTACACACTTAGTATATGTGTTTGTTTTTTCATATTATATGTGTGATAGTGGGAGACAATGACAAGTTCCCATCACATTGACAATTCCAAGAACGAAAAATTTTAGGAGCTAATTTTCAGCCACGAGCTAATTTTCCATGATTTTTCCAAAAAAGATTCACCAATTTCCATTTTTTTCTAAAAATGATTCACCCCGATTCTATAGAATAAAATTATTTTACCTTAAAAATAGCGAAAATTTTATAGAAACTATACAAAATCCTTAGAAATTTGAATATTTTTTCAAAAATATCACCAAACATTTTACATTTTCCATATTAAGAACTGGTAAGACTCACCAAGGTTTCTACATTCTAAGATCAATTTCCATCCTTAAAATCATCCTTGATTCCAAGTGTTGGTAAAAGCAAGATGTGTAATTGCATCTTTAAAATTGGTAAGACAATGCCACAAATTGAGCATTAAAGAAATGAATTTGTGGTTCTTGCAGTGAGATCACATATCCAATACACAAGCCAGTTATGAAGGTTTTTTAAGGCAATCAAGGCACTGAATACTAAACTTCTACGAAATATGGATAGAGATGTAGGAGACAGAGAACTTAAAATAAGTGTAGTGCAAGTTTGATTATGCCTCTTAGTAGAGAGTTATTGAAACATGGAAACGATGTATATTTCTCATGAGTTGAGAATGAAGTGAGTTTAATAGTCAATGTTATTTATGCCTTTATGAGAAGTTGTTAATTTTCTAAATTAATCATGCATAATATCTTAGGGATTGAGCCTCATCGTTTTTCTCCGCAATTTCATTTTACCTTATTACTCTAACATTCCTCAAATTTTTGGAACTTATTGGAAGTTGACAAAAAATATTTTCTTGATAAATTCAATGCCTTGAAATGGGGATGGAAGAATTCCTTTATTTTTTTGTAAACTCATCTCATTACTCAAACTTATCCTCCATATTCTCCTTTTGTTCCCTTAACGACATGTATTTTCCCAAGAGTCTATTGGCATCTAAATTCCATGGAAATTCTTAAACCATGGCATGAGAAAATGCCTATAGACTTAGTGTTGAATTTGATATACACGTGTACAGTTGAATGAAATGGTCTAGGCTAACATCAATCTAACTCACTAAAGAAATGCAAGTCGACAATGGTAGGTTGTTGAGTAGGACATTCACAAAGTCTGCCTAAAACTTTGAAATGTGTACCAACACACGATGTTATACAAAGTAGGTGGAATAGGTGGAGTAGGTAGTAAGCGGTGTTGGAGAAAGCGATAACAAGAAGGGAGTGAAATAATGCCATGTAAACATAACATGGCATGAGAACATAAATACACAGGCATGAAAATGGTTCCTAAATCCAAATTTATTGGATGACTAAGTTTTGGCCAAAACCTCTTCCTTAAAAATACTTTCAACATAATTATAATGATTTTGATATTTTCATTTACAATATATTCAAACATTTGACATTGTAAAATAATAATAATAATAATAATAATAATATGATTTTCTTTATTTTTATTTATTATATAATTTTTTTAAAAATTGATATATTTATTTGATAAATTTATTGATATAAAAAGATAATAAACATTATCATCACCTCTAAAAATACATTTATATTTCAACATAATTATAATGATTTTGATATTTTCATTTACCATATATTCAAACATTTAACATTGTCAAAAAAAATTAATAATAATATGATTTTTTTTCTTTATTTATTATATAAAAAAAATTTAATTGATATATTTACTTGATAAATGTATTGATATAAAAAGATAATAAACATTTTCATCACCTCTAAAAATATATTTCTATTTTCAAATATATTATAAATTAATATAAGGATAATAAGGATTGTGGATATAAAACAAATTTTAAGGTTTTTCTTTAATCCATGTTCAACCCAACATCTAAGAATCCTTATCATTTGACTATCACGTGGAGATGCAAAGAATAATCTTTGACCCCACTAATGTTCCTTCATCGATAAAAATAGAAAAAGTATGTCCCCTCAAACCCATACAAATTTGGATAAAATAATTAATAAAGAGTTAACTATTATGAAGCAGGTCCATGTGGGAATGCTGAAATGATTTTAATAAATAAATTATTGTACTTTATCTATCTTATTGTACTTTAGTGTATGTTGCATACTTGGGAAAGGATAGGGAATTCCGAATAGGAATTGTCTTCTAGAGCAATAGACACGAGAAGCACGACAAAATCTCACTAATTATGGCTAGGATGGAGAGGGGTGGGATTTGATTCCTTGATAGGGATAGTTAAGTTTACCGGTAATTTTCTTGGATCATATCATGATAGAATGTGGATACCATTGATGGTACTTGGTCTTGGATTTTGTTGTAGGATTTGTCAACAAAGAAACTATTTGAATAATTCTTGTTTAATAATATTTATTTTTTTTGGGGGGAAAATGTTAAAATATAATAAATTTAGAGGATAATAATCAATGAAGAAGACACATCTATAAATAGTTTCAAAGATGCATGTAAAGTGATTAACATTCGTTGCAATGGATTAGGTTTCTAACCTTCTTTTCAAGGGTTGTGATGTTATGGACTTAGTGTCTCCCTTTCATATGCCAATAGTTTTGGTCGACAAACCCTTTAGTGGGTGTAAGAGGCATCACGAATTTGACAATTTGAATATGAAGAAGAAAACATTGTGTCCATATAATTTAGTAGATGCATGTTATTCAAGGTAAACAACACCTACATTAATTGTAGATCCATTGGTGGATTGGATTGAAATCCAAAAGAAAGATGGGGAAAAGGAAAGTTTGTTGTTTCTTCAGATTAACAATCCAACAATTTCGAAGGACAACAAATATATCTTGAAATTGTAAAAGTAATCAGGTAAAAAACTAAGCTTGACTAAGCCAATTTTTTCAATGTAAACCTTAACTCATGCTAAAGGTTACAAAAAAATGAATATTACACCCATATTTTTAGGGGCATTAACCATTTGATGGAATTCTCTAAATATCATCATTTTTTTATCTATTCGTCATGGTGTTTTAGTTGCACATTATCCCTTTCTTAAAATGTAATTCCCTCAAAAGTGGGACTAGACTGAAGTGTACTTTGCATTAGAATTCAATGTCACTAGTGCACACTTTTGTTGCACTAGCTTGCATGTGTGTGACCTTAATAGCTTGATATTCAGCATGTTGTTGATATAGTGTCATTTTATGCCTAATCCAAGTGGTGTCAACCCATTCTACATATTAACACATTATTCCATGCACCATTTTAGCTTTATATTATCAACACATGTCAAGTGTCTCATACAATTGAAAGGATTGGTGTGTTGAATTAGTTGGTTGCTAAAAGTTGATTAATTTGTCATTTTGAGTTTCACGCTTATGATGAATTTAGATAAGGTCAATTCTCACCTTAGTTGACCAACTTCTAATGTTTGAGAGGCTAGTTAATTATATTCCTTGCTTATTGGGCATATGGACAACCAATAGAAACCACCTCATTTAATAAATTTGATCTCTCTCACACATATCATTTCACTTTAAATGGTTTTATGATTTTGATAAGTAAAACACTCATATGCTTTTTATGATTTTTATAAGTGAAATACTAGTATGCTTTGCAAAATTGAACTCAATACAATTGTTCTAA
The DNA here is from genome assembly GCA_009831015.1 of Picea engelmannii. Taxonomy (NCBI): domain Eukaryota; kingdom Viridiplantae; phylum Streptophyta; class Pinopsida; order Pinales; family Pinaceae; genus Picea; species Picea engelmannii. The sequence goes on from ML832583.1 coordinate 42,454, forward strand.
TACAATTGTTCTTGCAACTCGAGTCACAAGATCTTATATATCATTTTGATTCTTATACTTTGATTCTTATAATTGTAATTCGTTTTTTTTCATATTGAGAATAAATATGCAATTAAACATTCTTAATTACTATAAGTTGTTTCTTTGTAATGAGATATTATGATTTTATTAACGTATTAATTATTTCACATTTATTCACTTAAACTCAACAATAAACTCTTTATAATTAGTTTGTGAATCATATCCTATGCTTAATCCTCACATTAATTGAATTGCTTCAACATTATTCACTAATTAAATTTTTTTACAAAATTCAATGTGTGATTTTTTTTCATGTCACCCCCATTGTATTGTAAACAAGTTGATTTATTTTATCTATCTCTCCCATATTAAAAAAATAAAAAACACAATAATGACTCATATTCTATTCATACCTTTATCAATTTTATGTTTATAATTATGTTAATATGATTCTTTTAATTATTATATAATTTGTTTTTTATAAAAAATAGTCAAAAATATTATATAAAAATTGGTATTGAGTAGTTAATAGTTATTGATTTTATTTATATTATAAAAATTAAATAAAATATTAACCTAAAAACATTCATAGCATTTAAATAACCTATAAATTTATATAAATAATAATTATAGTTTTAAAATATTTTACTCACATAATATTAAAATAATTATCACTTTATATAATATTTTAACCTAGTATTAAAATTTAAAAACATAATATTCATTTAATTTTTTTAATATTAAATAATAAAAAGTTCAAATAATTCTAAACAACCATATTCTATAAACAATCAACATAATTTTTCATAACCTATAACTTTATCAAACCTACCATAACAATGCCTAAACATAATCATAATAAACATTGTAACTCAATACCTAACATAATTATAAACATTGTACCTCATACTAAACATAATTTTAATAAGCATTCATTACCTCAAACAAAAATGCACAAAATCCAAACACATCTCAAAAAAATAAAGAATACACAAAATCCAAGACCTTTACAACTGTTTAACACAACACATAGGTCTTAGTACCGAGTTGTTACATTGGAGGAGACAAAACAAGAAAATGATTCGTGGACATACACTAAAATCATCCCATCACGTAAATTCATGAAATGTGACTTACTTTATTTCATTTCAAGTTATAGGCAAAGTTACATGAACATAATTATATAGGCAAAGTTACATTTGATCAACCTAGTTAGGCAACCATTTTGTCAAGAAGTGAAATTTCTATCTCTATTTACATCAAAAACAAGATTAGCACCCATTTTGGGCTCCCAAAAATCTTTGAACTTGACAATGATGCTATTAGCCTTGGTATGGCCACATTGGGGGATTGTTGTTTGCTTGAGCAATGTTGTTGCAATCATGCACAAGTTTTGTCATTCTAGTGTTTATCTTGATTTTATGTCGGGTTTGCCACCCCTTCGTTGGAAATCCTGTCTACAAGGTTGTTAGTTGAGCGTCTCACATGGAGAGGGATGACAAGCTCAATTTTGGGAAGAAAGGATTGGAGAATTTCAATACCTCCTTCCATGCGCCATCCTAAAGAGATCTTATCGATAGCTACACCATGAAGCAATTTCCTTAGGTTGCGGATGATGATGAGAGAATCTCCTTCAATAATGAACTTTCCAAAATTTTCTCGGACTACAATGGTGAGGCCTTTGAGTAGGGCTCGAAGTTCTGCCTCATTGTTTGTAGTTATTCCCATACTTTTTGAATAAATCTAGAGAATTATTCTCTTGTTGTCTCTGAAAATGCCTCCCAGACCCGCCAATCCTAGACTTCCTTTAGAGACTCCATCAAAGTTCAATTTTATGAATCCATATGGAGGAGGAAACCAAACCAAAGGAGAAGAAGAGAAAGTGGGAGGAATCTTGCATGATATGAGAATAGAGTTTTGTTGAAGACCCAGGGTGCTCAGAATGATAGCTTCCGAAGAGGAACATTGTCAATCTTGATTTGTCCAATACTCTATCAAATTAGTTTCTCAAATATTTTTTTCAACTTGAAACCGGATGTTGTCACTGTTGGACGTACTCCCTTTAAATATTTTTTTGATGCATTCTTTCCAAATTCCCCAGACTAGGAAACCTAGTAAGATCTTACAAGCTCTAGAGAAAACATGATTGGAAAAATCCTTAGAGTTCCATTGTTGCAAGGTAGAGAAGATGTTGGTTTTGTTTTTCTTTGTTTTTCAAAAGGTTGTTTCACTTTTATTCCATAGGTGTGAAGCAAACCGACATTGATTGAGAATGTGCTTCATGGTTTCTCCATCCTCCTGGCAAAGGGAGCATATGGTTGGGCCAATGAAGCCTCTTTTCTGTACGTTTTCCCAAGTTAAAAATCGGTTTTTAGTTAGGAGCCATACAAAGGTTGATACTTTTGGCCAAAGATTTTGTTACCATGAAGGATTGGGGGGAGGAATTTGTTGAGATATGATTAGATTGTAAGCCTCTTTGATAGTGAAGTTTCCTTTGGAAGACTGTTCCCATCAAAATGTGTATGGTCCATCATGATGAGTTACTTTGTGATGTTGTAGCTCTATCCAAACTTCCTTCCACTGATTTTGGTGGTGTTTTCGGTCTCTTGGGCCTTTAAGGAGCCAATGTCTCCACGATTCTTCAGGATGATGCTCCTTCCAATATTTCCATATCCAAATTTTTCCCTGCACCATTAGATAATCTCTGAGAGAGTTAAGATGCTCTTTACTTCCCTGGGCTAGGGATTGTTTCCAGGCATCTTCCCAAAACATTGTGTTCTTTCCATTGCAAACTTCCTAGAAGCAATGTTGTTGAATGATATTTTTGTTTAGCCACATTGTATTCCAAATA
>ML832584.1:13691-43805 GCA_009831015.1 Picea engelmannii
CGTACTGTCCTCAAAAGAGTGATTTTGAGAAACTGACAAGTGTAACTTTCTTCATGAAAATGATCTTAAAGAAGAGATAGATCTTCTATCACCATGTCATTATCATGTCATCATCTTGATAACCAAAAATGTGGATAACACACGTGCCCTGCCAAGATCAACGGCTGAGATCCTTTCTCAGGTTTTCGGGACTTTCAAAATCTCGATTCTCTACCTTATGAAAACCCCGATGACACCAATATTCTGATGTCTCCTCCGGGTTTTTCCCCTGCTCCTTCGGGATTAAACCCTGTGCAACTTTCCCAAGATCTAATGGCTGACAGGATTTCACAGTTTCCTCGGTGAATCCTAACCATCAATTCCTCCTCGAGGATTTCTTGAGGAGGCTAAATGTCCTTTCTCAAAACTTGCTCTCCAACGTCTGCACTTGCAACTCCTGCTCCAACCTTCCTCGACCCAAACCTCCTGGGCTCTCTTTCAACGATACCACGAAGGTACTATACCTCCTGAGCTTATCCACTCTGATTCTTTCAGAGGAATTTGCGCACACTCCTTGCGCTCAACATTCAACAACTTCCCAAGTGTTGAATCTTTCAGACTCTGCGCACCCCTGCAGCAGCAGTCTTTAACTTTCTTTGCTCAGATTCACAAATTAGACTTCTACTTCAGCGTGTGCATTCCTCTCACGGCTTCAAAAACCCCCTTCCACTTCTGGGTGAATGAGAACAAAAGTTAAACTACTGAGCCTTCATCAACGCACTCCTTGCGGATGAATTCAACTGCCCACCTTGTAGGAATCCCCTGGCTCAGATAGAGAAACCATTGAAACTCATTCTCTTTCAGACTTCAGGTTAAACCATGAAATCACATGCACAACATATACAAAGCAAATGCATAACAATAAAACAAACATTCCATGAGTTCATAAGCAATATACACAGAGAAACAACACCAACCAGGAGTTTGAATCATAACTTTCTTCTATTAATTCAACATCTGTAGATGGGTGTTTATTAATTCAACATCTGTAGATGGGTGTTCTTCATACAATTCTCTGCATGCTCTTCTCTTCTTTCTCCTAAAAGCTTGATAATGTTACAATGATACAATGAGGGTGTCTATATCCATTTTCCCTCTCGAACTCTAAACTATCAAATCTAGAATTAAAATCTACCTACCAGCATTAACTAAAATAAATGTCGTCTATCTACCTAAGGACGAGAGCGTAAAGGCTCAAGGTCCATTACAATATACAAATGCACCCTCTCTTAAATGACTCATTTAAGATTTGCTCTACAATCGCAAAGCACTTCAAAAATTTGGGTTGGTTTGTCCAGCTGATCTCCGCTTGATGTGTTGGCTCGCTTGACGTGGGCGATGCTCCTGCATCATACTCCCTCGCTTGAAATATTTCATGGGATCCTATCCATGAGCTCTTGCATGGTCTGTCGATTCTTCTGTATCACTGCTTCAGACTCCCAACTAGAATCTTCCATTGGATGGTTCCTCCATTTGACCAGATATTCGAAGTATTTCTTCCGTCTGGTCCTTTTGTTGACTCTCTTGTCAAGTATATGCTCCATCTGTGGCTTCTCTGCAATCGGCATCTTCTTCTGCCACTGGATTTCTAGTTGTTCATCACCTCTAGCTCCTACTTCCTCAGCCTTATATGGATATAAGTCTGAGACATTGAATGTCAGAGATATTCCGATCTCATCCGGCAACTCAATTTCATAAGCATTTTCTCCCAATTTCTTTAGGACTCTGCATGGCCCAATTTTCTTCATTTTGAGCTTATTGTATATTCCCCTTGGGAACCTTTCCTTCCTCAGGTGTGCCAGAACTAGATCACCAACTTCGAACTGAAGTTTTCTCCGATGTTGATCTGCTCTGCGCTTATATTCCTGGTTTGATTCCAACAATCGCTTTTTCACCCTGCTGTGAAGTTCTTCATCGCCTCTGCGAATTCTTCAACGCTTGCACTCTTAGTCACTATCTTCTCTAAATCCCTCAGTTTAGATACTCCTCTTGGCTGCCTTCCATATACAATCTCAAATGGATTTTTTCCTGTGCTCCTGTTCACTGAATCGTTGTAAGCAAACTCTGCCTGTGGCAACACATTGTCCCAACTGTTGTGGTGCTCTGTCACCAAGCTTCTTAATAAATATCCCAGACTTCTATTTACCACCTCTGTTTGCCCATCCGTCTGAGGATGATAGGCTGAACTAAACATCAAGTTAGTCCCCATCTTCTTCCAGAGTGTCCTCCAGAAATGTCCAATGAATTTCGTATCCCTGTCCGATACTATGCTTCTGGGTAAACCATGAACTCTAACAATCTCTCTGAAAAACAAATTTGTGATATGAGTCGCATCGTTGGTCTTCTGGCATGGGATAAAATGTGCCATTTTGGAAAACCTGTCAACCACCACAAATATTGAATCATGTCCTCTTTGCATCCTTGGTAATCCCAATACAAAATCCATGCTGATTTCATCCCACGGCCTTTCAGGTATGGGTAATGATTGATAGAATCCTGAATTATGTTTCCGTCCCTTTGAATGTTGGAAAATTCTACATCTGTCAACAAACTTCCTAACTTCCGACCAAATCCCTGGCCAAAAGTATGCTTCGCTTAGCTTTGCAAATGTCTTGTCATGGCCAAAATGTCCTGCCAATCCACCACTGTGCTTCTCTTTTAGCAGATTCTCCCTCATGGAGCAATTCAGAATACACAGCTGATTTCCCCTGAACAATAGTCCATTTTGGATCATGTAATCTATACAAGGGCTTCTGTCTCTGAGAACTGGATTCTCAGTTGCCTCATATGCCTCTGCAAAATCTGCATCACCTGCATACATGTCCTTAAGATTTTCAAAACCCAATGTTTTGACTCGAAACTCCTGTAGCAACAAACACTTCCTGCTCAAAGCATCAACCACTTTGTTAGCAGTACCTGAAATGTGTTTAATCACAAATGTAAAGTTTTGCATATACTCTACCCATTTAGCATGTTTCTGATTAAACTTTTCCTGTTGAGTCACAAACTGTAATGCATGATTATCACTATACAAAACAAATTCTTTTGGGATCAAGTAATGCCTCCACTTCTTCGGCGCTTGTATGATAGCATAAAACTCTTTATCATACGTGGAGTACTTCACTTTTGCCTCATCCAACTTCTCACTAAAATATGCAATTAGTCTGTCCTCCTGACTCAAGACCTCTCCTATGGCAAATCCACTTGCGTCACATTTCACTTGAAATGTCTTCTGGAAATCCGGTAACACCAACACTAGTCGTTCCGTGATCTTCCGCTTCAAAAGATTGAAGCTCTTCTCCGCCTCTGCTGTCCAATGAAAAGACTTATGTCACTTCTTGACAGTATCCATCATTGCTGCGCTAATTCCACTAAAATTCCTGATGAATTTTTGGTAGAAACTAGCCAGTCCATGAAAACTTCTCACCTCGAAAATATTTCTCGGTGATGGCCAATTTTTAATCACTTCTACCTTATCTGGATCCATATTCAACTCATTTTCCGCAATAACAAAACCCAAATAAATGAGCTTTGTCTTCATAAATGAGCATTTCTTCATATTGATCAACAACTTCTCCTGCTGTAGCTTCCTCATCACAATGGCCAAATGCTTCAGATGTTCAGCCTTTGTCTTGTTGAAAATCAATATGTCATCCAGATATACGACGACAAATTTCCCGATGAATTCTTTCAGCACTTCATTCATCAACCTCATGAAGGTACTCGGCGCATTCGTCAAGCCAAACGACATGACTAGCCATTCATACAACCCTTCGTTGGTTTTGAAGGCTGTCTTCCATTCATCGCCTTCCCTCATGCGAATCTGATGGTATCCGCTTTTCAAATCAACCTTTGAAAAAAATTTGGCTCCACTTAAACAGTCCATCAAGTCATCCATCTGTGGCAATGGAAACCTGTACCTGATGGTTATCTTGTTAATGGCCCTGGAGTCTGTACACATTCTCCAACCTCCATCTTTCTTTGGACTCAATACCGTTGGAATGACACACAGACTTAAACTCTCCCTGATCAGTCCTTTATCCAATAGTTCCTGCACCTGCCTTTTGACCTCTTCGTTCTCCTGCGGTGTCAACCTATGCGCGGATTTGTTTGGTAAACTGGCTCCTGGTATGAGGTCTATATGATGACTCACACTCCTTATCGGTGGCAACGAATGAGGTAATTTGTCAACCACAATATCAGCGAACTCTTCTAGCAGTTCCTGAATTTTTTCCGGCAAATCATCCACTCTTGTGCTGGTCAAAACAATTTTTGGTTTCTTGACCACAAAGAATTGTGGATCTTCCTTCTTCTTTACTTCCGCCAGAAGTTCCTTCCCACTCATGAGAAGTATAGTATTCCTCAACTCTGGTTTTACTTCTTTTTCTTTAATCGGAAGTAACATATGTGTTCTCCCATTCTTCTCCAAAGTATATGTATTCATCTTCCCATCATGAATTATGTTCCTGTCATATTGCCATGGTCTGCCTAGCAATAAATGACATACATCCATAGGAATAACATCACAGAGTATTTTATCATTGTATCCTCCTATATTGATGTCAACTAAGCACTGTTTAGTGACACTTACCTGATGTCCCTTCTGTAGCCATGAAACTTTGTATGGACTCGGGTGATCAGTTGTTTCCAGTTCTAGTTTCTCCACCATCTCGGTTGAAACGAGATTGTCTGTGCTTCCGCTGTCCATGATAACCTTGCACTTCCTGTATTTGGTCTTGCATGTGGTTTTGAAAAGTTTGTTTCTTTGAGCTGTGTCCTCCACCTCCTTCTCGGGTGTTAAGAGAACCTTACACATCATTAGCGACCTTCCATATTCTGCGTCTTCTACCTCAACAGCTCGCCTCTGTGCCTCGACGATGTGAGCTTCTCCTCCATCCTTCTTCCTATCTGGACAGTCAACTGCCTTGTGTCCATTATTTCCACATGTGAAGCATGTGATGACTCCACCTCTGCCTCTTCCTCTACCTCTGGTATGAGGAATTGTGTTATTATCAACGTATCCTCCACCCTGTTTTGTCTGCTGCCTTCGTTGTTCAGCGTGCTGGCCTCGCTGTGAACTTCCAGCTCTTTCTGTTCTAGTATGAGGCTTCTTCCAGTCATCCTTAGATTTCTGGAATCTATCTTGGGCAACTGACTTACCTTTTGGCTGGCTCCTGCCTCGGCCTCACTGTCCTAGCTTACGACTTAGCTTCTCTTCATCTTTCAACGCCATCTGATACGCATCCTCCACCGTTTTGATGGTTATCATACTCATCTCATCCTGGATATCGTATATTAAGCCATTCATATACCTGGCAACTTTTTCATCATCACTCTCCCGATGACCTGCTCTGATATTGAACTTGTAGAATTCCTCAGTATACTCCTTCACTGTCATCAAATTCTGTCTCAGGTTCTGCATTCTCCTGAACAGTGTGATTTGATAATCCCTTGGGATGAACTTTGCCTTCATCTTCGCAATCATTCAATCCCAGTTTTTGATCTTTTGCTTGCCTTTGGAACGTCTATCTGACTGAAGCTCGTCCCACCATAATGCTGCGTGTCCATTCAATTTTGTAACAACATGCCTAACCTTCTTATCCTCTTCGATATCCTCATAATCGAAGTAGGTGTCAAGAGCTCTAATCCAATCTAGAAGCTCTTCTGCATCTAGACTCCCTTCATAAGCTGGAATGTCCATCTTTGTTTTTGAACTCATCCGGGTGATAGCTTTAATTAACCGCTCGTTGGCTACATATTCGGCTGCAAATTCTCTTGTTGTTCAGCTTCAACTTCACCTTCGGAGTCACTCAGATCTCTAGCATTGGTTGTGCGTCTCTGTGCTGCTTCCATATCTTCCAATCTCGTTCTGAGGTCACGTATCTGCCTTTCCATATCCGTATTCTGTACTTGTCTTCCTTTACCTCTCTGGTTTCCCCTATCCTCTGGATTGGGTGATTGTCTTTCTCTCCTCGGCGGCATGGTGAAATTTCCCTTTCTTCTCTGCTACAGAAAGCAAAGAGATTTTCTCGCTCTGATACCACTTGACGTGTAGCACAGTGCTTCTTTCCCTCCTCACTCCTCTTGCCTGAAATATATAGACAATAAATCCTTCTATGATACCACTTGACATGTGTATCAGAGTGCTTTCTTCCTCTTTCTCCCTCTATCTGAAGTATACAAATAGAGACAAGATCTGATACCACTTTGACGCAAACGTACCACCCAGGCACGCCTGCTATACCACTTTGATGCAAACGCACCACCCAGGCACGCCTGCTCCCACCAGGACCCTCTCTTTCTTCGGCCTGAAGAACTTAAATTGCTCTTCAAATCCCTTTCGGGACTTCTCTGCACCCACAAGATCCTCCTGACGATCTCCCTTTTCTCTTATCGGGAATTTCCCCGTCGAGAAATCGGAACTTACAATGTCGTAAATCACTTACCTCATGGATCCCCAATTCCTGATCCCCGATGGCACCTCTCTCCACTCCTTATCTCCCTTCGGCTAACTCCTTCTCATGCGACCTGCTATCCCACGAGACCATGGTGCTTTCTCCCTATCGAAGTTTTGGACTTCGCGGAATTGGAATGTATGGAACTCACGCCCTTGGAATTCCTGATTCTCTGATTTTCGATGCCACCTAGCGTCGTATCCCTACAAGGGTTAACCTTTTGACACCTGTCTTCACTCGTGTGTATCGAAGTTCGCGAGTTCGCGAATCCCGATACCAAGAATTTCAGGGTTCACAAATCCCTGACACCACCTATCCTTCACGTGATCCCCTATGGCCCACACCTCCGTCATGATCGGGAAATCACGAATCGCTAAATCTTGATTTTTGTTGTACAATTTCACAAGACCTTCCAAGTCCCGAAACCCGACACCTCTAAATCCTCGAACACTTGTCCCTCAGATCAACGGCTCTGACCATGTTGGGAAATCACGAATCGCGATTCCGTTATGTAAGAGTTTCACGACTCTGAAAACCCCGATGCTCCAATTGCCGACTCGTCAGGATCTCCTGCCACGCGTCCTCGTCGATGGACGGTTCAAAACTCCCGTCGGGAAATCGCGGATCGTGATTCCAACATGCGAGAATTCTATGTCCTCGGAAAACCCAATTCTCCAATGAACTGAACCCTAATGACTCCCTGGCTCCTTGACACGTGCCCTGCCAAGATCAACGGCTGAGATCCTTTCTCGAGTTTTCGGGACTTTCAAAGTCTCGATTCTCTGCCTTATGAAAACCCCGATGACACCAATATTCTGATGTCTCCTCCGGGTTTTTCCCCTGCTCCTTCGGGCTTAAACATTGTGCAACTTTCCTGAGATTTAACGAATGACGGGATTTTGCAGTTTCCTCAGCGAATCCTGACCATCAATTCCTCCTCCTTGAGGATTTCTTGAGGAGGCTAAATGTCCTTTCTCAGAACTTTCTCTCCAACGTCTGCGCTTGCAACTCCTTCTCGAACCTTCCTCGACCCAAACCTCCTGGGCTCTCTTTCAACGATACCACGAAGGTACTATACCTCCTGAGCTTATCCACTCTGATTCTTTCAGAGGAATTTGCGCACACTCCTTGCGCTCAACATTCAACAACTTCCCAAGTGCTGAATCTTTCAGACTCTGCACACCCCTGCAGCAGCAGTCTTTAAATTCCTTTTCTCAGATTCACAACTGAAACTTCTGCTTCAGCCTGTGCACTCCTCGCATGGCTTCAACAACCCCCTTCCACTTCTGGGTGAATGAGAACAAAAGTTAAACTACTGAGCCTTCATCAACGCACTCCTTGTGGATGAATTCAACTAGCCACCTTGCAGGAATCCCCTGGCTCATATAGAGAAACCATTGAAACTCATTCTCTTTCAGACTTCAGGTTAAACCATGAAATCACATGCACAACATATACAAAGAAAATTCATAACAATAAAACAAACATTCCATGAGTTCATAAGAAATATACACAGAGAAACAACACCAACCATGAGTTTGAATCAGAACTTTCTTCTATTAATTCAACATCTGTACATGGGTGTTCTTCATAAAATTATCTGCATGCTCTTCTCTTCTTGCTCTTGAATGCTTGATAATGTTACAATGATACAATGAGGGTGTCTATATTTGTTTTCCCTCTCGAACTCTAAACTATCAAATCTAGAATTAAAATCTACCTACCAACATTAACTAAAATAAATGTCGTCTATCTACCTAAGGACGAGAGCTTAAAGGCTCAAGGTCCATTACAATATACAAATGCGCCCTCTCTTAAATGACTCATTTAATATTTGCGCTACAATCCCAAAGAACTTCAAAAATTTGGGTTGGTTTGTCCAGCTGATCTCCGCTTGATGTGCTGGCTCGCTTGACGTGGGCGATGCTCCTGCATCATATACATTGCATTAATAACGCACATGTTCTCTTGTAACTAGAAATAAATGAGGTTAAGGAATGTACTTGACACACAACCCTTCCCAGTAGGAGCACACACATGTTCCTAGGATGTGTGTTCCCTTTATGGTGGATGCATTCTAGGAATGCACACATGTTCTTGTTGGGAAGGGATATTTTCCAAGCACACTCCTCAAAACCATTATGTATGGAAAGCTCGAACTAGCCCCACATATCCACACATAAATAGAAAAAACAAACAATTTTTTTTTCTTTCTGTCTTTTTGGAAAGAAAACTTTTGTCTTCTTATGTAATGTGTAGGGAAATTTGCAATTGGAAGAAAATTGTTAGTGGAAGAAAACTTGTGTCTTCTTGTGTAAATGGTAGAAAAGTTTTTGCAATTAGAAGACAATTTTTAGTGGAAAGAAAACTTTTGTCTTCTTGTGTATTTGGTAGAAAAATTTGTTCAATTGGAAGAAAAATTCCAATTAAAATAAACTGTCTATATTCTTGTGTAATTGGTAGACAAAGTTATGTAATTGGAAGACAATTGTCATTGGAAATAAATTTTTTGTCTTATTGTGTAATTGGTAGAATTTTTTTTTTAACTGGAAGACAATTTTCAATGGAAAGCAAACTTGTGTCTTGTTGTGTAATTGGTAGACAATGTTTTGTAATTGGAAGACAATTGTTAGTGGAAAGAAAACTTGTTATGGTGTACTTGGAAGGAATTTTTTCTCTTTAAACACGGGGAACCTACATAATCAAAGTAGAAAGTATTCAAGAAAAGAAAAACCCATTGAAAAGGTAAATGCATAAAGAGAAAATGAAAGGTTAGGTATGTCAAAACAAAGTCTTTCAATAGAGAGAAATATACATTCTAATCAAATAGATGTCATTGTTGTTTCTCCTCCATCAACATAAGCAAAGCGTAAAATTTCAGTAGAGGCCAATCTAGTTCAGACTTCTATTGAACCTCCAATCAATATCTCATAAATACAAGTTGTTGTGGATGACCATATGATGGAGTATTTTCTTAGAGTTGATTATACAATGGATGAAATTAAAGAGGAAACTAGTGCACAACATTATGGTGAAGAAGTTCATGTGGTTCAACCTCTTGTTGGACACTCAGATGTTCTAGAAACTAGTCATGGGCATGTCCACTCTCCTCCAAGAATTGATATTCCCATGATTGAAGGGGAAAGAAATGTTATGTTTATAACTCCACAGTAGGGAGGTCAAGAGTGGTTGAATACGGGTTCATTGTCCCTACCTAGATTGAGCAGTGTGCAACAAATAAATACTAAATGAATTCAGGTGGATGAAAGTGGTCTAGAATCACTTGAAGGTAAGTTATCTAACTAGACTATTCATTATCATTCTTAGAAAATCCTTAAAGAATGTTTTGAACCAAAATCTGATGCCCCTAAATGTCAATTATTTTTTGCTTTGTTAAAATCTAGAAATTTCACCATTGTTAGGAGAATTTTAGGCATTAAAACAATCAAAAGTTTAGAAACAAGTCATTATGTTGTTAGAAACCTTGTGGGTGCTTTCAAAAAAATTGGCAAGAAAAATTGTTCTAAACATCGTAATGCAACCCAACGGTCTTGTCACAATCAATTTTTAGCAAAATCACAAGAAAACGTCATTTTCTCCAACAAACCACTCATCTCATGAAATTTGATATCAAAACCCTTAGAAAGTATTCTAATATATGAGATAACCTCTACACAAGTGGCCCAACATATTTGCAAGTCTTTTCTAGTAGGATACCTTGTTCTGAAATGAAGTTAATTGGAGCAGTTAAGGGACCAGTACAAGATTTTGTGGCATGAGAACACTAGGCCTTCTTCTAACAAACAAAATGTAATAAAATTGAGAAGGGGATATAGGGACCATGAACCCCACATTAAGAACTTCCCTGACATGACACGTACGCAATTGTATGAGAGATTTAGGACTGTACATAGTGCACTTAACTTGGGCCAATGATCTTTCCATAAATGCAAGCCTTGGTATGTTCGAATAAAAACAATTCATAACAGATGTTCTTGTAGATATCATATTGAGTATGGTTATCATTATCACACACACACAAATATATATATATATATATATATATATATATATATATATATATATATATATATTGCATAACACCTTTGTGCAATAATGCTCAATTATATTGGCGTCATCATCATCTAGAGACATTATTCACAATATCTTGTGTACAAGGCCAGAGGGTTTTACATTATATCAAAAATATTTCTTAGATGGAACATGCCTCGGGTGTGGTGGAATGGAATTACTAAGCAAGTGCATCGATGTGAACGATGAGTATGAATTTGGGAGGAAGGAGTTTGACTTGATAAGATTTAAATATGTCGCATATGATAGTGATGACATGAAAGAAAAAAAATACAATTGGTGACCTCCCAGGTATGCGTATGTGACTTAATCAAGGACTTTTTCAAAAAGACACGAAAATATGTTCAAGATGTCGATGTGGCTCAATGGCATGGAAATAATTTTAGAATATGCAGTGTAACATCCCCCAGATTAACCGAAGAATATTACTTGCAGAAAATACACATAAATACAAAACTTTTCTGCTAAGTAAATTTCCTATAGCTTATCATCCATGAATTATTCACAGATTTAAATATTGTTTGATACCATATAATTAAATGCATCTACGACATTAAAAATGAACATGAAGGTCGTTCCCTCACTGAGACAAAACACATGTGCAACATCCTTTGTACTACACACAACAACTATTCATAGTGCGTGTGCAATAGACTTTGTACCGCATCCACGATGATTCAATCACCACGCAAGAATCTTGTTAATGATACTATTAAAATTGATTAATAGATACATTTAAACCTCGAAGTATGAACAACATGAAAATCAAGCTCAAGCAATTTTCCATACTAGTTAAAATTGTAAACGCAACTAATAATTTCACCACAACAACATATAATTCATTTTCATGCACAAAGTAAAATGCACATCAGTTAAACTCATGCATTAACTCAGGAAAATACATAAACAATTATCTTTTTAAATTAGTTGTGCAACTAGATTCTTTGTATGAATTTTCCACCCAACCATAGACTTGTTGTTCCAAATCTCAACAACAATTCACCCCCGAGTTGGGGCTAGGAACCCACAAGAAAAGGGTTCCTCTCACCATCCACTCATGGCTCAATATCCCACAACCCACTTATATTCTCCTACAACTATCCCAAATTTCCTCAATCTCTCTTCCTCTTGACCTTCCCAACCCAAGGAATGTACCTCTTCACTGCTCTCATTCGATCATGTGTCACATTTGTCTATCAGGGTCTCTTTGGCAAAGTAACTAGGAATCTATCTACTGGGATATCAAGGGAACTCACTGCCATGAAACTACTAGCAACAACAACAAACACTTTTTGTTATAGTGAAACTCACACAAGAGTTCACTCGTCATTCCTGAGAACCTAGATCTTCAATTTTTAGTTCCACAATTCTCCAAAAATGCTCCATCATGCTCCAGAATTCGCCTAGCCTTCTTACTCTGTCTCTAGTGCTCTCTTTTATCTACTCTCTATTCATGTGAAACTCCATGTGCAAAAACTTATTTTAACTTCCCATACAAAGTTTATCTATTTTCCAAAGACAATTGACTGCTCACTCTGCCTAATGTTTATTTTACTTCAGCCCCATTCTCTTCAATAACTATGGGATGCGACTCTAACACCCACCCTCTTACATGAGTTTAATTATTGGGCTCTCACATGCTCAAACGAAAATTAGAAGTTATCCCCAATGATAATAAAATTCAGGAAAAATGGGTTGAATTAATATGCATAATTAATTCACCCTTGGACCCCTCTTAGACACTCTCTTATCTTGTGGAAAACTCATCCCCCATCTCTGTCCATATCCCCTAGCAACTGGCATCACATTTTATTTATTTAAAAACAAAAAATATATTCACATATTACATCGCTTGGCCATATCCACATTCATATCTACATTATGCATAAATTAAAGTAGGGATGATAGTGGGGATGTTGCATTCCCCCTCCCATACAATTTTTCAATTTCCTTGGTTCACAATACGATTCCAAATACATATACAAATTTACATCACTTTAAAATATTCAGAAATAAAACAAATTTCTGAAATTTTTACCCTCCAACAATAGTCCCAACCAAAATATCATGTTTCTCTCAACTTTTTGACCTAATGAATGTGACCCCTTCATTGCTCTTAGTCCATCAGGATGCACCATTACTTTATCATGGATGTTAGCGCAGATGACCACAATTCTAAGATGTGTTTCTTGAACTCTAGCTGCCCAAAAATTGAGTCTTTCATTTTCAATTTTTGTTTTCTTCAAAATTGACAAAAATTTGTGTGTATTCCTCCTGCATAGTTTCTTCATGCTCCCATGTTGCATATTCATGAAAATAGTAGGTCCATTGAAACTTTACAAACCATATGGATTTATTCATGATCACTTTGAATTTCTGGTCCAGGATGCGTACTGGTTTCACCCAAAAATCCCCTTCATTTTCCACCTTGATCGCAATCCAATCAATTATGTGGTTAGACTTAGGAACATATTTCTTTAGTAGTGATACATGAAATACATTATGCACTTTCATGGATATAGGAAATTCTATCATGTATGCCACTAAACTTATCTTCTCTAAGAATTTAAAAGTAAAGTAATATCTTGTTGCCAACTTTGGGTAGCAACTCAATCTCAACAAAACTCTTTTCTCTTTCACTTTTAGGAAAACATGTTCACCAACTTTAAAATATCTAAAATCTTTGTTCTTTTTTGCATAATTTTTTTGTCTATCCTGAGCAACCTTTAAATTTTATCTGATCCTTATCATCTTCTCTTCCATTTCCCATAAAAAAAAAATCTCAATGATAGCTCTGTTTGTTGGGTTATCCCAGCTCACTACCATACAATGCCTCAAATGGGCTCATTTTTTATGAGGCTTGATACTTATTATTGCAAACAAATTATATTAAGTGGATGTAGTCTTCCCACTTTGATGGCAGGTCCATCACGTACATTATGAGCATGTATTCAATGACTTTGTTAGTATTTTTTTCCCCATTTGACTCTGGGTGATACACCATACCGAGATTTAAGTTTGTTCCAAATCCTTTGAACAAAACTTTCCAAAAATTATATGTGAATTTTGGATATCTATCTAAAACAATTTCGTTAGGCACCCCCATGTAGCCTGGAAACTTATTTCATGTAGATCTCTACAATATTTTCTACTTTTTGTGTTGTCTTCACAAGAATAAAATGTGTTGCCTTGGGTGAGAAAAATGAATCTCTTTCCTTTCCTTGTTAGACTAGAAAGACAAAACAAAAAGTGATTAGTTGATTAGTGAATCAACAAGAAAGTAAATGACAAAATAAATAACCAAGAAATGAAACTAAACTAAGCATGCATAAACTCAAAGAGATGCATGAAATTGACACAAGAAATAACTACCCAAACGGAAAGTGATTCTTGAATTGAGAACACCAAAGGAGAAAAGTGGGACTTATGAATCCCGTATTCCTCCTTGGGAGGGCTCTTGAGTCCCCAAAAAATAGATCTTTACTCTCCTATCTACGACTAACAATGGTGAATAACTTCTTGATCAATCCTTTCAAGAGGTGATTATTTTACCACATGTTATGGTAGCTCAAGTAGCTCTCAAGATAATAGATGTCTTCTCTAAGAGCATATGGGAAACATAAAAATACAATGAATTCCATCATTTTTCAACATACCATGGCCATGTATTTATAGGACCATAGAAATATATTACATAACGTGTTCTAAGTGTGAATGGGAGACCTTTCGAGGTACTAGCCATCCTTTCAGTAGTCCCATGGAGAGATTTCAGGCCAATCTTGAGGTCTTGTAATGGTACACTTAAACCTAGAAGTGGTTGAGGCCCGAACAATTTCATAAATTCATCGTTTCCACATCAATGTGGGTTTCTTCACGGACAGTAATGCAGGATGTGAAGCTTGTGTGTTTAGCACTGTGTTGATCTGTATAGATGTGTGTGTGATATCTTTGGTTGAGGTGTGCAAAAATGCATGGGATTTTTGTATAGTTTTGGTATCTTGTTGAATAGGTTCTGTAAATTTTGGAAGTATGCTAATTGTTGTGTTCTATTGATATTTTCCTCAACCATTGTTTTTATTTTTGTGATCAATTTTTCGGTGATAACAGGTGGCCCCTGATGTGTGAGGTTAGTATCATATGGATAGCTGAAATAAATCATTGTTTCTTTTGTTGATAGGAGAGGTGTATCTATTTTCACCAAAAAATTTCTCACAACAATATAAAGAATTGTTGAAGAAAATATCAGCACAACACAATGATTAGCATACTTCCAAAATTTACAAAACCTATTTATCACAACACAATTATTAGCATACTTCCAACATTTACAGAACCTAAATGCACAAATTACGTGTCATGTGAAACTATCCTTGAATAAATTTTCAATGATGCAAAAATGGTGCATTTAAGAAATTGGTCGAGCCTCAACCATTTCCGAGTTGAAGTGTACCATGAAAAGACCTCAAGATCGGCCCAAAATCGTGCCTTGGGACTACTAAAAGGATGAGAATGGTTGAGGCCTGACATTTTTCATAAATGTGTTGTTTATACATCAATGCGGGTTTCTTCAGGGATATTTTTGTAGGACACATAATTGGACATTTATCACTATGTTGATATATGTAGATGTGCACACACTAGATTTGATAGAAGTGCATCGAAATTCATGGGATTTTTTAGTATTTTTGGTATATTGTTGAATATGTTCTGTAAAAGTTGGAAGTATGCTAATTGTTGTGTCGTGATGATCTTTTCTTCAACCATTGTCTGTATTGTTGAGATCAATTTCAGTGATAACAGATAGACCTCTCCTATAAAAATAAAAAACTATGATGTATTTCATCTATCTCTATGCTCCTAACCTCACACATAAGGGGGCATCTATTATCACCAAAAAAATTCTCACAACAATACAAACAATGGTTGAGTAAAATATCAACACAACACATCAATTAGTATACTTTAAACATTTATAGAACCTATTCAACAAGATACCAAAATTATACAAAAATCCCATGAATTTTTATGCACTTCCACCAAAGCCAGTGTGCACACATCTGCGTGGATCAACACAATGCTAAATGTGAAAACTGCATGTCATGCATGACTATCCTTGAAGAAACCCATGTTGATGTGGAAGCGATGCATTTATGAAATTGGTCAGGCATCAACCACTTCCAGGATAAATTGTACCATGACAAGACCTCAAGATCGGACTAAAATCTTGCCTTGGGACTACTGAACAGATGGGAATGGTTGAGGCCCGACCAATTTCATAAATGTCTCATTTCTACATCAGCATGGGTTTCTTCAGTGATAATTGTGCAAGATGTGCAGTTTGCACATTTATCAATGTTTTGATCTGTGCATATGTGTGTGTGATGGCTTTGGTGGAAGTACGCAAAAATTCATAGGATTTTTGTATAGTTTTGGTATCTTGCTGAATAGGTTCTATAAAAGTTGGAAGTATGATAATTTTTTTGTTGTGCTGATATTTTCTTGAACCATTGTTTGTATTGTTGTGAGAAATTTTCTGGTGATAAAAAATACATCTCTCTTATCAACAAAAGGAACATTGATGTATTTTGATTATACATATTATCCTAACCTCACACATCAGGGGGAATTTGTTATCACCAAAACATTTCTCGTAACAATATAGAAAATGTTTGAAGAAAAGATCAACACAACACATCAATTAGCATACTTACAACATTTATAGAACCTATTAAGAAATATACAAAAACTATACAAAATCACATGAATATTTGCACACTTCCACCAAAGCGAGTGTCCTCACATCTTCGTGTATCAACACAACGCTAAATGTGCATCATGCATGAATTTCCCTGAATAAACTCATGCTGATGTGAAAATGATGCATTTATGAAATTGTTTGGGCCTCCACCACTTCCATCATGAAGTGTACCATGACAAAACCTCAAGATTGGCCCGAAATCTCACCTTGGGACTATTGAAGGGATGGGAAGTTCCTCCAAAGGTCTCCCATTCACACTTAGAACATGTTATGTAATATATTTCTATGGTCCTATAAATGCATGGCCATGGTATGATAAAAAAGGAAGGAATTCATTGTATTGTTATGTTTCCTATATGCTCTTAGAGAAGCCATCTATTCTCTTGAGAGATAATTGAGAAACCATAGAAAGTGCTAAGTTTTTCACCTCTTGAAAGGCTTGAATAAGAAGTTCTTCATATTTTTTAGTCATAGATAGGAAAGTAAAGATCTATTTTTGAGGGACTCAAGATCCCTCCCAAGGAGGAATAGGTGATTCATAAGTCCCACTTTTCTCCTTTGGTGTTCTCAATTCAATGATCACTTTCCATTTGGGTAGTTATTTCTTGTGTCAATTTCATGCATCTCTTTGAGTTTATGTATGATTACTTTAGTTTCATTTCTTGTTTTTTTTTTGTCATTTACTTTCTTTTTTATTCAATAATCCACTATTCACTTCCTGTGTTGTCTTGTTGATATAACAAGGCAACTAAAGAGATTATTGTTTCTCACCCAAGTGACCAAAAGAGTCCAACAATTTTAAGCAAAGGTATTTCAAATTCAATCGGTAAGACTACCTCTAATTCATGAATGAGTTGGAATCGTGAAAAGCCAATAGAAGTCTTAATCGTAGATCAGTATGCCCATAAATATGGATAGAGAATGATGTGATAGGTATACTTACTTGCGTTGACTGTACGTTGAAGATTGGTGTTGGGTAGGAAATTTGGACCAGAGCACGTGATGGGAGCAGACTTAAATTAGTCAAAGCGTGAAAGAGAAGGATGTGTGACGAAGTAGTGCGCAAAAGGTGGAAAACGGTCATGGGCCGATGGAAATTTTGTCCACTTTGTAACGATATTAGCCATGTTTTGATGTATAAATATGTAGAGGGTTTTTGGGTAGAGGGGTTCGACATGTATTCAATTCGATGTGTTTTTTGGGTAAGTTGAGTAGAGCGGTGGAAGATTTTTTGAGGTATGACTTATGAGTGAAGCTTGCATATTATTGTTGCATATTTTGTAGCACAGTGCAAAACTATAAGAGAATTATAAATGACTAATAAAAGAATCCAGCCATTGTGGACGTGGCCTAATTTTCATGAACCGTGTTAAACTTATGTGTTGTTATGTGTTATCTTTGCATGTTATTATGTTTAATGTTGTGGTGCAATGATTATATATTATTAAGTATGATGAATGCATTTTTCATGTTATAATGTCGTGCACTAAAGTAACTGGTAAGTAAATGAATGTTAAGTGGGAGAATTCCATGCATAGAATATATTGAGTGTTAAGTAATTGTTAACTAATGGAAATTGCACACATGAGTAGATGGTTAGTAAAGATACTTTGAATGCCTCACTTCCCCTCATCACTGTAGAATTTTGGTTCTTGCAACCCCTCTAGATTCCTTGGGTGAGACTTCACTTGCTCGTAGGTGATGTCGAAAGGGCCAGTTTCTAAGATTTTTGTTGGTATATAGATGATTAACCCTAGGTCTGCCCACTGCAAGCCAAAAAATGGTTTTGTTGCTAGTACTGGGAACTGTAATTGAGGGGAATGTTTTGGAGTCTAAATAAGGAGGAGATCATCGAATGGCTAAAAAGGAAGTAGGAAGAATTTTCTAGAGAAGAGAATAGGAACCTACGACTCAGGGATGAACAGTGGTTTCAAATGTATGTATTCACGAATCTTCATGAAATATTCTTTGGTGATTTTTTTATAATTTTAACTGAATGGTTAGAAAGGATAGTTGAGAACAATGGGAGATATTGAGCTGAGGCTTTGAGAAACTGGACCCATGATTTGATCATATAGTTGAATACAATAAGTAATAAGGTTTCTTGCGTGGTTGATTTCTAGTTAAATAATATAATGGGGGGTTACATTAAAAAGTTTATAATACATTATACCCAATCTTATAGTGTCGCAGAGAGTGACTTTTTAAAGGGTCTACACGGAATAGATTTGAGCGCACTGTCTACTTGGATAAAAATGTTATTGTGCGAAAATAATGTCATGAAGATGGAGTCTGATTTCTAGGTGCCTCTGTGCACATAGTGGGATAGGGGGATGACGAGAGGATAGTCTGAGAGTGCAAAAAATGAGTAAGGATCGGATGGACAGAGGATGTCGAGAGAGGAATACAATGACTCAAATAGAGAGATTGAAGTATTGCACTATGGGAAAAGGTTTAGGTATAGTAAGAAGGATATTGTGTATGAGAGAGAAGAGAAACGTAGAGTATTTGAGAGAAGAGACTGTTGTGCAATATTTCAGATCACACCGTACGGAGAAAGGAAAGAGAAAGAAAAGGATCCTTAGTACATTCTAGTAGAAGAAGGAAGTCTATGTGAGATCAAAATATGTGTCAACACCATGATCCCATGTACATCATGTATATCTGAAGCAGAAACTAAATTGTTGTCAAGATAAATTGTATTTAGTGGAGGAATTCAGAACATTAGCCAGAATAGTGGGAGTACCACATCGAACCAGAGTCAGTCAACATCACCAAAGGTAAGTACTATACAAAATTTCATGGCAGGGATAGATCATACACTAAGAATACTTGAATTCTAGGGAGTGGGGTTGGAGGACCCTGAGAAACACTTATTTGTATGCAATACGATATGGAATGTGAATAATGTCCAAGATGAAGAAAAAAAAATTACACAGTTGGCCATGAAATTTAGAGTTCATTCAGTGCTATGGTACATGAAGTATCAGACTACTACACTATTCAGACAATCAAGAACTTTGGCAGAGATTGGACAATCATTGTTAAAGGAATTTCGAAAGTCGATATGGTGTGGGATTATGACCATAGATTTAAATATGTGATGGTTCAGTTAAAATTTAATATTCATGATGAGAAACATCAAGAATGTTTTATTACAGTTCAATTTATGCACATTCCTTGTCCATTGACACAACATAAGGTCACGTCACAACCAAAAGAATTGGAAATTAAGATGAAGATTGAAGCATCTCTTGTGGGAGATGGAACATGTATAGCACATGTAAAGTCATAGTTGGATTTGATGAGAATTCAATTGTCATAGATAATGAAGGAAAAGAAAAAGTGTGAACACGTTTGGTGCATTACATGTAATACAAAAGGCCATCGAAAGGAAGAATTTCCATAATTTGTGCAATATATGGCTACATGAGCACCGAACCCTTTGGAAAGAGGAGTAGGGTATTTCAAGATTTTTAATACATGGGGAAATCATGTGACTACTTGTCCATTATTGCAAAAGTACCAGAGTACACTGAGGTAATTATTCTATATTTTTTGAAAATCTATAGGACACGCTGAAAATGATTTTCATGCATTCGACCCAATGAGAGAGTGCACTTCAGATGCATACAGAATCCAAGAAGAAAATTCCGCAGTAGAAGGAGGATTTCCATAGTAAAACACCCCAAGAGGCTTTAACCAGGGAGGAAATGGAGGATTCAGTAGAGGTTGAGGATGTGGAGTATTTGGTCAAGGAGGAAAAGGATCGATAATTTGTTATAACTGAAATCAACTAGGAAATTTAGAGAGAGATTGCTCGAATCCTTGCACGACATGCATGTATTGTAGAGAATTGGATCATGCAATAGAATATTGTCACCAACTGATAGAGAAGTGGTTGGAAAGAGGAAACCATAACCAACATCAGAATAAAAAACAAAACCTATAGATGATAGTAGCTGAGGAGTGCAATGATCAACCCAGAATAAATATCATTACATGTGGTGGAACAAGAACTAGGCGAGATGCAATATAAAAAGTAAAGGGGTTGACAAATGGATAAGGAAAGCAATTGTGCCTTCACCAACATTCAATCTGTAGAAATAAAAAGAAACATATCAGCAAGCGAAGAAGGATATATTAGGACCAAAATGGATAACATCAATGTCAAAGACAACACTAGTATATGATATGTTGTCAATTTATTATCACATTATTCTAGCAAGTCCAATAGAAAAGGTGCTGAGATCATTTCTTGTTTCTAGGTTTTCCTTCCCCGTTCTATTTTCCTAACTTCATTTTTCCATTTCTTTTCCCTCTTATACACCTCCCCTTTTTCCCTCTTCCTTTTATCCTTTCTTCTCTCCCTTTATAGTTACCATAATTAGTCATATTTTAGTAATCAGTGGGTTGGCATACCTTCATCTCCATCCATTTTCCCATGTCATAAGTCTGCTGCTACACTTATCCATTTTGTTTTCAATTTCACGGGTTCACAGGTTCAAGCTCTCATCCTCCAAGTTTCGTGATCTCCACTTTTCACCTAAAGTTATGTGATCTAAATTTTGATAATCATATTTCTCGTGGGTTTCAATCCCCTAAGTATTTAATTCCTTCCGCATGCAAGTATGACCAACCACCTTTCTACACTTAACATGTTTTTTATCATCCATAACCACAGGATCGTGGGTTCCCGGATTGGTGGGTCCATGAAAAGCTCCATATTCAAACTCACTCTCATCCGTCCCCACCATTCTCTTGATTTTCCCAATATGCATTAAGTTTTTTATAATTCTAACAATTGTTGTGAAGGCTTCGAAAACATCGTCATTAATGGTGAAAGGCTAGAGGAATTACTCAAAAAATTGAATTAAATCTCCATCTGCCAAGCGATTAAATTGTCACCATCTCTCCGAAAATATTTACTTGAGGTTATCATCCAACTGAAGGAATACTCCCATCAACCTATGGAAGCATTAACTAGAAACCATTTTGGTGGTGATTGTTTAAATATCTTTGGTCATGAAGACCAAAAATTTCAATGGTCAAGAGAATATTCATATTGTTCCTCTCCTCCTACACATAAAGACATAATTTGGGATTTTGGAATCACTCGTGCTAGGTGTGTTCCTGAGGTTTTTTAGTGTAAATTATGTTTTTCATGGTGTGTGGACAAGTATGTTCCAATCCAGAGAATTATACAACTTCAATATCATTCTCTGATTTCCCTTTCACTGCAATTTTTTCGCAATATGTTGAAGCTCCCAAAGCCGACACTTACTTTCAAAGGAGAAGATTGCAGATATTTTTTGAAGAAACATAACATTGGGCTTGACCTCCTACTTGAATATTTGGATAATCCCGCATCTATTCTAGAAGACATAACTAGGATCCAGGTTGAGTCTTTTAAAAAAACCTATTGAGAAATTGCATGGTTGTTTACCAGGTTGACAGGTTAGGAAATAATTGCTACTATATATCACATGATTTCATATATTCTATATTTTATAGTAAAATAACATGCCATATTTGACTGGATAAAACTAATTTCTATCGAAATATTCTCCCAGTTATCACACTATAAAAAGGACAAAATTATCTAATATTTATATTAATATTGTTATCAATTTCCAAACTTGACCATAAGTAAGAGGGTGAATTGTGAAATAAATCTAGTTACCTTCTCGCATCATGAACTATGGAGACATAATACCCCTCTGTATTTTTATAAAGTTTATAATGATTTTGTTTCAGTCTTCAAAAGGTTGTTGTTGGGGGAAAATACTTCAAGGATATCTAAAAAAGCTAAAATATTCTTAGAGAAAAAAATAACAATAGATCAAATGGAAAATCATAGTGTCATAAGGATATTCTGTTTGAAAGAAAATCCTTCTTTTCTACCATATCACGTATCTGAAAAATTATTCATTACACAAGTGGAAAGGAAATACAACTTCTGGCTACATTTTTTCCATGAAAAAAGGAAAAAGCAATTTATCCCCTTTCCATGGAATATTGGAGATTCCATGTTCAGAAACATAAATAAAATTGACGAGTTTGCAAATCATTTCAACAATGTGAATTTAAAGTATGATGAAAAGATAAAAGGCTTTGATCCGAACAAAATATTTGTAGAACATATTCTTTCGGTGCAATTCATTAACTCATTCATCCAGGCTATCTTGAATGGAGAAGAAGAAGGTAACAACCAAAGTACTCCTGTACACGATGCATATGACCTAGAAACATTACTCAGTACTAATTATTTTTATAAGAAAAAGGGAAAAAGGTCCCATCGAAAGAAGTGCCCGGTCTCTAGTTGTTACTCCCAAGAATACCACATCCCAGAGAAATGCTCCAATGACTCACCCAGTTAGAAAGGTTGTCAACAATAGTTCAAGTGGAGGGGGAGAGAAGAATCCTCCCCCTTAGAAAATCAAGAGTTCGCATAATCTACATATGAGAAATAAAAGGAATAATTTAGTGCAAGAGGATGAGGATAATCTTATAGAAAATGACATCCAAAATTTTTCTCTAGAAGACATGGAGCTAGAAGTAGATATTGAGAAACTATTTCCCACAATGGAACAACTAGAAAATATGGCTCAACAAAATTATTTATTGGAAGTCGTTTCAAATGACACCTTTAATGAAGAAGATTCCTTCACTTTTCAAAGTGTTGTTTTTGATAAGGAGTATAAAAATTTTGATTGTAGAAAGAAGTGGCCAAAAGAATAAAATGGGAAAATATTGCTCAGAGGTCGACTTGAAGGACATGCAACTGTCCCAAATTTCCAAAATCCACAGGGAAACCGGGGACGCTCTTGACAATTCTATTGATGGTTTGGAATATGAAAATGTTAAGTTAAAAGAAAGGATCAAAGAATTCAAAAATTCCTTAATGCCTCTTCCAATCCTGGCAAGTCCTTTGTCAATGGTTAAACCAACTACACCTGCTATTGAGTTAAAATGATATTCTAGTTTACTCATAACAGTCTGAAGTTATGTAGAGAAAAACATTAAAAAGAGAATGTCATTGATAATAGAAGCATGGGAGGTATAAAAAATTATTGTTTCTTTCGACTTATTTAAAGAATGAAGAAGGTTTCTATGTTGATGATGTCTTTCCATTTGGAATAAAAGTCTGAAACATGACATAAATGAAAATAAGAGAAGATGATCTTCTTTCTCCAAGTTGAATTAAACAACTGAATGCTTGTTGGAAGGAAAATATCAAGAATTTGAATAACATTGTCCAAGCATGCAACAAAGCCATATTAAAAAGAGAATAATTGTTCAAAAGACTCACGGAGATAGATCTGGCAGGAAGCATTGATGAAGTACAATATCCTAAGTTAATTAGAAATTCAATGTTTATGAAAAATAAACAATTTGATGAACAAGTTGAGATATTAAAGGGGTTATCAGCTGAAAAAGTTTGTGGCATAGTTGAATATAATGAAGAAGAGATAGACAATTGGTTGGTTGATTATTCCATGAAGAATCAAGATATCGAGGAGGCAATACATGGAATTTATCATGACTTAAGAGACTTGGAAGGTGAATTATTCAATATTAAAATCAAGCATGAAATAAATGTTGCACCAATGGAAAACTATATTGAAGATTGGTTTAAAAAGGAAATTGATAAATTAACCAAAGAAGGCCAAGAAGCACCAGTTGACATGGTTCTTATAACCGTCAATGGGGAAAATAAAAGGACAACAAAAAGAAAGTAAACGAGGGAGATATAATCATAGTATGTTTATGTTGATTACATCTTGCTCTTTTTATTAGTTTTTCATCCAGTTACTTTGCTTCTTTGACTAGAAAGGTTTAACCAAAATCTGATAACTTCTTCTTGTGTTCTTTCTAGGTCTTTCTACTCTATCACAGTCCACCATATTATTTGCACAACTTACTTCTTGTTTATATTTTCATTATGGTTCGTGAGATCCCCGATCCCAATCCTAAGAACAAACTCATTTAAATTTCAAAGCTTTGTAACAAACTCTATATTTTTCAAAAATCCCAAGAGAACTATTTCAAGATCATTTTTTTTTGTATTTTATAACTCTAAGTTTTGAGTATAAAATATTTGAGATTGATTTATCATTTTCTTTATTTGAGATACACATGTGTTTACTCTATTAAAGTTCTCTTATGAGTGTAGACCATTTTCTTTTATTTTATGTGATCATAAATCTTTAGTTTAATTATGATGGATGTGAGGAATTTTTTCTTATCTTTTTCAAATATGTGATGTGTGAGGTTCTTGGTCATCTCTCAGGAATTCTCTTTAAAAAAAAAAAAAAAAATATTTCACTGCAATCTTTATATTTCTTTGAATTTTACGTTAGACTTTTTCAAAGACCTATATTATTTTGAAAATATAGAATTCCAAGAAAATATTAAAACAATGAGGAGTACCACCTCTATAAAAGTGCAGGGGGATTTTTATCCCCATGAGGTTGTCATTTTAGTCCTAACACATTCAAGAATCAACATTTTTGGTGACCATACTGGGGAGCGACTGAAAATTTGAGATCTGGTCTAGCGTTTTTGAAAGATACATGATTTTTCCCTAGGATGATCATCCCCACCTGGAAATTGGGTTAAGTAGTCAACGAAGCATCCTACATCATCTATATAATATAGTAATAACAACATCTAATACCAGGGAGGAATTGGAAAGATATTGGTAGACATTCATCCAATAAGAAGAAAGAGAAATCCTCCATAGACAGAAGAGAGAGGAGAGACAAGACCAAAGAAACGAAAGACTAGATCAAGCAACATAAGAACAAGGTCAAGAATGAATTTGGATGAATACAAGGGGCCCATTACCAAAAGTAAAAGAAAGAAACTCTTTACACTAAGAAGTGGAAAAAATATTCCTGAAATATATCTAGACATGGTAGGAAGAAATGAACAACCATGAGAAGAACCACGACGAGAACCTCATGAAGAAAGACAAGGAGTTGGAGGAGGTGGTGGAAGAAATCAAGAAGAACTAATATTTGGAAACCAAAGAAGAGTAATATATTCACCTTTAAATATTCGATATGAGCAACATGAACTCCCTATTCTCCCTAAGGGTACTTTGAAGGAATTTTCCAGAGACAGAACAATTGATGCCAAAAGAAACCTTAATTTATTTCTTGATGTTTGTGATTTTCATCGTGTTGAATATGACGATGTGATGGTAAGGTTATTTATCCAAACCTTATCAATATGATATTATCAATGGTATATGTCATTACCCACTAGGTCAATTGGCTCATTTAACGACCTTGAATCCATGTTCCTAACTATGTTCTCTCCTCCAGTTGCATATCAAATCCTTCTCACTAATTTCACCTGGATTGGTTTGAGAAAGAATGAGAGAATACAATATTTTAATGACAGGTTCAACAAAACCTTGAGTAAGATTCCATAAGATAAAATAACTAATGGCCCAATGATACTTGGTTGTTATAAGAATGTGATGCCCCCAAATGTAAAATATGCTATCAGAACATCCTAGATGGATACCTTGGAGGAAGCAATGATTAAGGCCACTGAGATGGAAGAAATTATGATTGATATAGGTGTTGAACCCGATATTATTCTAGGAAAAGTACAGAGGAAGTCGGGAGGCCTAAATATTGATGATAAGGAGCTTCTAGCTCAAGAAAGAATGAAGAGCAGAAGCCATGAACGATCCAAAATAAAACAATTGGAGGAGGAATTTTTAAGGGAACCATACCAGATGTGAAGGTAGACCCTATTGCGACACAAGAAACTAAGAAAATAATTGAAATCGCACAAATGAATAGAACCATAAGGAAAATGCAAAATGAGATAACCATATTAAGAAGGGGGGATAATTATGTAGAAAATCTGAGAATGTCGGTCCAAGATCAAAGAAGGAACCCTCCCCAAGAAAATTGAGTGAGGTTTGAAAACACTGATAATCCACAAAGAAAAAGGGCTCTCAGGAAACCAATCCCAAATGTAGTTTTTATGGATGATGTATATGATGAGCAAATGGTTGAGAAAGGGAACAATTATTTACCCGATGAAAGTTATGAAACTGTACAGATGGATGGATGTTAGACATCCATGTATATATTTTAAGAAGGAGACAATGACCTTGAATTGAAAGAGAATGTTTCCTAGACACAAGTGTTTGTAAATAAATCCAAGAATAAAAATGATTCTGAAAAGGAAAAAGATAAAGAAAAGGTGAATGAGAAAAAGGAAAATGAGAATGTGACAGATAGCACTAGAAGAAATAAGCAACACCTGATGTCAAACCCTACCCAGATGAAATATAATGTTATAGAGGACTTGAGTAAACTAAGGATAGCTCTTCATTTTATAGAAGTGGTAAAGATCCCTCAACAAAGGGAAAATATTTCGAGATTGTTGGATTATCCATCTGGAAAAATGGAAGTTGTTGTTATAAGTCTGAAAAAAAGTCAGAATGCACCAACCATCAAGTTGAGAGGTTAAATCTAACCTTTTTATATTCCAATTGAAAATCATGATGTTGCACTTCATAATTGTTTAGTTGACACTGGCGCCACCAATAATATTATGCCATTGGCAGTCATGGAGGCATTGGGAATGAGCTACATCAAGTATTATGAGACTGGTGAAATTATATATGAAATTGATTTGAGACAAGTGCCAACTTATGGAGAAATCAAATATTTTTATGCTTGGATCATGGCGGCTCCCCATATCATTACATTTTTCAATATTGTTGTGGTAGACCTTCCTACTGCATATGGATTTGTTTTAGGAAGATATTTCTCGTCTATTATCGGAGGATAAATAATGAATGATGCAAGTTGCATGATGCTTCTAGATAAAGGAGGAGTAATTATTAAGGTCCCTTATGAACCCACGAGACCCTTATCTTTCAAAAATAAGGATAATGAAATAATGGAATATTACATAGACACTGGGATAAAAAACTATGCTAGCCTAGACATGGAGCAGATTGAAGACATGGATCACATTCAAGACATGGAGAAAATTCAAGATATGGAGAATCAAAAGAATCAATTTGAATATTATTGGAGGATTTCATTTGATGGAGCTTTCTCAAGTCCTGGGAGTGGATTTGGAATTGTCCTTGTAAACCCAGGAAATACTGTGCATCCACACGCTATTAGGCTTGAATTTGCATGTACCAATAATGAGGCAGAATACAAAGCTTTGATTCAGGGAATTATTCTCACACAAGAAATGAAGATAGAGCATCTAATTGTGACACGCGACTCTGAGTTGGTAATAAATCAATTTAACTAGAGTTATTATATTAAAAAATAAAGACTCAAGTTATATTTCAAAAGAGTTAATGAATTTATGGAAGCCTTCATCTCTTTCAACATTTCTTTCGTCCCAAGGGACAAAAATCAGAAGGAAAATTCTTTATATTTGGTGGCCTCACTGTCAAACCCAGATGATGTTCAGAGAAAAACATATTTTCAAGTAAAAATGATATTTAGACCTTCTGTACCTGATAATCAGGAGTATTTACAAGTATTTGAGAATGATGAAGAATTGGATTTTTTTTTTATGAATGACGATGAAGATGAAGGAAATCACATAACTGTTGTCCCGAGGAATTGTATCCAATATGAGTATCTTTTTACAAGAGACGATCATGCTAAAAACCTCCTGGAAGAAGCATCACTCTGAAAGGTCCAATAAACAAGAAAAATTAATATTGGAACTGATAGTTCCCCAAAATACGTCTATTTGGGAGTTGATTGCACAATTGACGAAGTTGATCAATATGTCACATTATTTAAAGAATATCTTTATGTGTTCGCATGGAGTTATGATGATTTGAAGGAATATGATAAAACAATATTTTAACATATTATTCCCTTGAGAGAAGGGGAAAAGCCTGTCAAGCAGAAGATAAGGATAATGAACCCCAAATTAAAACCATTGGTAAAGGTTGAATTGGAGAAATTAAAGAAGGATGGAATAATTTACCCCGTTATACATTATGATTGGATTTAAAACCCTGTGATAGTAAGAAAAAAGAATGGGGAGATTCGAATGTGTGTAGATTTCAAGGATCTTAACAAATGAAGCATAAAGGATAATTATCATTTTCCTAACATAGAGTTTCTTCTCCAACAGTCACGGGATCAGCCTACATGTCCATGTTATATGGTTTCTATGGGTATAATCAAGTCTTGGTTGTTGAAGAAGAAAGAGAAAAGACAACTTTCATAACACCTTGGGAGACATATGCATATGCTTGGATGCCCTTTCGTTTAAAAAATGAAGGAGATACATTTCAAAGAGATATGGATCATGATTTTGAGGGGTTGTTAGGAAAATTCATGGTGGATTATCAAGATGACTTAGAATTACACTAAAAAACAAGGAGAGATCACATTCACCACCCAAGGAAAGTTTTTGACAAGTGTAGATTATATGGTGTTTGAATCCAAAGAAATGTGTATTTGTTGTAGCTCAAGGAAAACTATTGGGTCATATTGTGTGCAAGGAAGAAATTTAAATAGATCCAAAAAGAGTTAAAGATATAAATAAACTCAACCC
The DNA here is from genome assembly GCA_009831015.1 of Picea engelmannii. Lineage (NCBI taxonomy): Eukaryota > Viridiplantae > Streptophyta > Pinopsida > Pinales > Pinaceae > Picea > Picea engelmannii. The sequence continues at coordinate 42,612 of ML832584.1, forward strand.
CCCATCATATAAGAAGGGAATTCAATCATTCTTTGGCAAGATCAACTTTGTATGAACATTTGTACCTTACTATGCAAGTATTGTGAAACTGATCAATTTATTGTTTAAAAAGGACAAAATGTTTGAATGAACCATGGATACACAATAATATTTTAATAAAATCAAAAAATAAATCACTACAACTCTAGTCCTCATTAGCCCAGATTTTCAAAAAAACTTCATCATTTATTTTTTCACTACAGAAATGATTGTTGCATCTATTCTTACTCAGAGGAATACCAAGGGTGAAGAATTGCCAATCAAATTCATGAGCAAGACCCTTCATGATTATGAATTTAGATATTCAAAATTGGAGAAGAAAGCCCTATCTCTTGTGAAAGAAGTGGCACACTTTCACACTTACATACTAAATTCTCATGTCATTGCGTATGTTCCATCCTCTCATGTGAATATGATTTTAAATCAACAATCGAGAGAAGGAAAGTGTGTAAACTGAGTGGCAAAGATTCAAGAATACAATATTGAAATTAAACCTTTAAAGGAAATTAAAGGACAAGGTTTATGTAAGATCATGGCAAATAGTGATTCTTTGGATGGAGTGATTTCAGTCTTAGTAGGAGAACCCATGGCAGATTCAGAGTGGTCTAGATATATTGTATTCTACTTGAGGTCTAGACAATTTCCAGTCACCATCAACCCTAAAGAGAGAAGAACATTGAAGATGAAGTCAAGTCAATATATGATGACTTTTTATATATTGTTCAGGACAAATTATGATGGTATATTGTTGAGATGTGTTGATGAAAGGAAAGCTCAAGAATTGATGAAGGAATTCCATGAAGGAATATGTGGTTGAAATTTTGCGCCTACCACCGCCGCCCATAAGATAATAAGAGTTGGGTTTTATTGGCCATCATTTTTTAAAGACTCATATTCTACCATAAGGAAATGTGTATCTTGTCAACAATTTTCAAGGAAAATGAAAAAATTTGCAATGCCATTACAACCTATATTTGTGGAACAACCATTTTTCCAATGGGGACTCAATGTCATTGGACCAATAAATATAAAGTCAAGTAAAGGAAATACGTATATCCTCACTGCTACAGATTATTTTACAAAGTGCCCAGAAGCAGTGGCATTAAAAAAGGTTGATTCTGAAGAGTTGATTAAGTTTCTCAAAGATAATATTTT